>SKCR01038058.1:0-91305 GCA_019454045.1 Zanthoxylum bungeanum
GATTGTGGTACCTGGATTTGAGATCTTCCAGGATTTGTTGGGTGAGAAACCGCTGATTAAAGAAGTTGTGGAAGCAGAGAATTGGGAAGAATAATTGATGAAGTTGGAGAGCCTGACTTGGGGAGGGATGAAAAGCCTGAGGAAGACCTGATTGTAGAGGAAGAAGTGTCTATAGATGGTGAAGACATTTACCTTCCTGATTTGTTTGAATGTACTTCCGCATTATCCATAATAAAGACATTTCTTTTGCTTACTTGCCTGAGTCATTTCCATTTACTCTCACGAATCAAGCATATTTGATATCAGTTCGGCCAGAACTACTGCATTTAACTTGGGCACACTTGAGAACCCAAGGAAATTCTGTGCAAGTGAAGTTACCTCTGAAGAGAGGACAAAACTAGAAGCAGAGTGTTGGTCAGATATGCCAAGGTGTTTGCTTGGTCCTATGAGGACATGGCCGGGGTAGACAGAAACATTGCCCAACACACAATACCAACTTATCCGAATATGAGGCCAGTAAAACAGAAACTCCGACGGATGAGACCAGAATGGGCTGAGAAAGTCAGAGAAGAGGTTAAGAAACAGATAGATGTGGGGTTCCTGGAAGTAGTAAAGTATCCTGAATGGTTGGCTAATATAGTACCGGTGCCGAAGAAAGATGGGAAGGTCAGAATGTGTGTAGACTACATAGATCTCAACAAGGCTTGTCCGAAAGATGATTTTCCTCTGCCGCATATAGATGTTCTGGTTGATAGTGCGGCTTTGTCTACTATGTATCATTTGCAGATGGGTTTTCAGGTTACAATCAGGTTCTCATGGCCGAGGAAGACAAACATAAGACTACATTGTTACTGAGTGGGTGTACTTATTGTTACAAGGTTATGCCTTTGGACTTAAGAATGCGGGGGCTACCTATCAGCGGATGACCACTACATTATTCCACGACTTGATGCACAAAGAGATTGAGGTGTATGTGGATGACATGATGGTGAAATCAGAGACAAGGGTTGGGCATATTGAAGCACTGGAAAGGTTCCTTCAGAGGTTGACAGATACAACCTGCGGCTTAATCCCAAGAAATGTGTTGTTTGGGGTGACATCAGGGAAATTGCTTGGTCATACAGTGGGGATGGGCGGAATAGAGGTAGACTCTGAAAAGATCAAGGCAATCACAGAAATGCCTGCACCGAAGACAGAGAAAGAAGTCAGAGCATTCTTGGGGAAGATTCAGTACATCAGTCGGTTCATTGCTAAGTTGACATCGGTATGTGAGTCTATCTTCAAACTGTGAGAAAAAGATCAGCCAGTGAGATGGAATGAACAGTGTCAGACGCCTTCGACAAAATCAGAGAGTACTTGGTAAAGCCACCTGTATTGAAACCTCCGAGACCGGGGTAGACCTTTGATATTGTATTTGGCTATAGAATCAGAAGCACTGGGGGCTATGATGGTACAGGCAGATGAGACAGGGGTAGTAGTTTCGTTAACATCGTTCTATTAAGAGTACGAATGCTCCCGTATGAGGCTCGATATCAGGAGGTTGAGAAGATCTGTCTTGCAGTGGTATGGGCTTCCAGAAAGTTGCGACATTACTTCCAGTCATACAAGATCCAGGTAGTGGCAAAGGAGAATCCTCTGAAGTATCTTCATTCAGTGCCTTAACTAGTGGGAAATTGGGCAGATGGTGGTATTGCTGACAGAGTTTGACATTGAGTATCTCACCTCCAAAGTGATCAAAGGGCGAGCAGTCCAGAGTTTCTGGCAATGCAACCTATTGAGGGGGATCAGTATAAGTTTGAATTTCCAGATGAAGAGATCAAGCAATAACAGTTCAGAGATGAAGATGTATTTTGACGGAGCAGTGAATTACAAGGGAGCCGGGATTGGGATCGTGATAGTGACCCCCGAAGGAGAGACTTGCCTTTGGCCAAGAGGTTGACATTCAGAGTGACCTAATAACATGGCCGAGTATGAAGCATGTGCTTTTGGTTTGACAGCATTGATAGCCTGAAGACCGGGAGTGTGGAAAGTCTACGGAGATTCTATGTGGTAGTCCAGCAGATGCGAGGAGAATGGGAATTGAAGAAGAACGGTTGAAGCCTTACCTCTTTCACCTCAGAAAGTGGCACAGGTTATCCCCGAGTGTAAGTTTCAGCACTTACCGAGAGAAGAGAATCAGATGGCAGATGCATTGGCTACACTGGCAGCGACTTGGGAAAATCCAGAAAAGTTAGTGATGAGACCGTTGATACTGACAACAGCAAGTAAACCTGTTTAAGAGATAGAAAGAATTCTGGAAGTTGAGGTTGATGACGGTAAACCTTGTATTATGACTTTCAGAGGTATCTGGAACATGGTGAACTCCGGAAGGGGCAGGCAGAAAAGACAGAATAGCCATTCAGAAGTTAGCTTCCAATATGTGATTTTGAAAGGGAACTGTACAAGAGACAGGCAGCAGACGGTATATTCAGTTGAAGTGTTTGAGAAAAGAATAAGCTCAACATGTAATGGAAGAAATGCACGCCCGGGGTATGTGGTCCGCCACATGAACAGGTTGAATCTGTCCCGCAAGATAGTGAGACAGGTTTTTATTGGTCAACCATGGAAACAGATTGCGCGAAGATGGTGAAGCAGTGTCATGACTGTCAAGCACATGGTAATTTGAATCACTTACCGCACACAGAGTTGCACGGGTTGTCAGAGCCGTGGCCTTTCTCAGAAGGGATCGATATGATTGGGGAAATTCGACCGAATGCATCAAATGGGCATCGCTTCATAGTAGTGGCAGTAGATTACTTCTCGAAGTGGTGGAAGCCGAATCATTCCGCAATGTTATAGCAAAGCAGATGGCAAAGTTTATATCTCGGAACCTCATTTGTCGGTATGGTATGCCGCATCATGTAGTGACAGACAACGGGTTCAGTTTCAGGAGAGACGAAGGCAATGTTACAGAGGTATGGGATAGGCCACCATAAGTCATAACCGTACAGGCGCAGGCAAATGGGGGCAGTTGAGGCAGCCAACAAGACTATAAAAACGATTCTAGCCAGATGACATAAAATACAGAGATGGGCCGAGAAATTACCGTATGCTTTTGGGGGTACAGAAACATCATGAAGAACAGCAACAGGGGCCACACCTTACTCTTTGGTCTATGGAATGGAAGCAGTATTGCCTGTAGAAGTAGAAATACAGTCTATGAGGGTATTAACAGAGGCAGAATTACCGGAACAGGATTGGGCCGCACAGAGGTTTGATCAGTTAGCACTATTGGATGAGAAGAGAACGAAATATTTGTATCACATGCAGCTGTATCAGAAGAGACTAGCTCGGGAATTCAACAAGAAAGTGCGTCCTACTAAGATCAGAAATGGTGATTTGGTACTTAAGCAGTCGAGGCCGTCGACGACAGATCCGAGAGAAAATTCAGATCAAATTGGGAAGGACCTTACATAGTGCAGAAGGTAATGGGAAATGGAGCAGTGAAGCTATCAGACTTGGAAGGAAACGAGTTCACCGAGCCGATCAACGTAGACAGATTGAAGCAATACATTACCTAAGGGGGAGAAGACCGAGCAGTACCACGGGATTAGCAGAAGACCTAACCCAACGGAATAAGAAAATCATTCATGCATACACGTAACATTGCATTCTCTTCGTGTTTGTTTCTGTTTTGTGTTCGTAGGTTCGAAGGAAGGAGAAAGCGGCAGAAATGAGCCAACCAGCGTCAACGCAATTTCAGTTTTTAAATGAGTCCCAAGGCCCATATCATGTCATCTCCGGGTATGGAGACATCATCAGTTCGAGGGCGAGGTCCCTATAGTCAGCGGTGTTGGGTCGAGGTGCCCAGGGTTGAGGTGCCCCCGTTGTCAGTTGTAGTTTCGGGTCGAGGTGCCCAGGGTCTAGGTACCCACTACATCATCAGTTCGAGGGCGAGGTCCCTATAGTCAGCGGTGTGGGTCGAGGTGCCCAGGGTCGAGGTGCCCCCGTGTCAGGGTTCGAGGTGCCCAGGGTCGAGGTACCCACTACCATCATCAGTTCGAGGGCGAGGTCCCTATAGTCACGGTATTGGGTCGAGGTGCCCAGGGTCGAGGGCCCCGTTGCCGGATGCAGTTATTGGAGCGTCCCAGGATCGCGTCCACTGCAGCACCAACTCAGCTCGAGGCAGCAGCCGAGCCAGGTAAGTGAAAATGCATTTGCATAACTTTGATGGATGTTCAAAGTCACCACTGCACAAGTCCCATCAAAGTGGGGGCGACTGTAGGCATTGCATTTTCGCATGTGAAACCCGATGATGAGTCTCAGTTGGAGGAACTACCTTTTTAGCTAAGGATATTGCGGGAAATGGAGGTCGGAAGGGGAAATTCAGAATAAGTACGTCAGCTAGTTCATTTCACAAGTTCACTGTCTTCGTTTGGTGCTGCGTTCGTTACTTCGTTCGAACGTCAGGCAGATTGCGGACGTTCGTGCCGCGTCCGAATGGGCGTTCGAACGGAGTCGGTATTTCTGGGTTTGCTGCTAGCCTCGCACCCCAGCCCAATTAGCCCCCCAAAGCCCATAAAACACATCCCAATTTAATTAAATTAAACATTAAATATTAAATAAAATATTTAAACCATTTACCAATTAAATAAAACATAAAATATAATCATACCTAATAAAGATAATCAAATATATTAACTTCCTAACTAAACAAATCACATACTAAATTAAAAAGATGTCATGCCTAATAAATCAATCATAACAAATTAAATATTTTGCATTCCTAATCTAGCCAAGATTTGTCCCCCCTCAATCTTTGACTTTCCTTGCTCAATACCAAATCAAATCCTTGCTCTTAATGCCAAATCCCTTCCTTGTGAGACAAGGTGAAGCCCTAGCCCTTCTCTATATAAACAACCCCCTCACCAAGACATGCACTCCTCTAGCTCATACACTACTCACACGCAAGTAAGTAACAGCAAGAAACCTTAAGACATCACACGCCAATCACAAGAAAGATAGCAAATCATTCCCTTCATCCTTACCCTCAAATCACCGAAAATACAGTAGCCATTCACACCCCCTACACCCACCAAAACAACCCTAATCACCACCGAAAATCAGCCCCATAGACCTCCACACATCACCAAAAATCACACCAAACACAGCAGCCCAAATCACCTTAAAATAGCGGTAAACTACTTCAAAAACAGTAGACCTAAAACACCAAAAAAAAACAAGACCTGAAACAGTAAGCAGAAATACAGAGGAAACGGTAGCAAAACCACAAGGAAACAGCAGCAAAACGGAGTCGAAACAGTAGCTTGAGTGGCCGTACAGCGAAGGAAAAGGCAAACCAGTGAACCAGAAAAGTTGCGGAGCTTTACCTCTTCCGATCTGCGTGAAACGAGAGTCCGAGAGACGGCTTAAAAGGTTAGACCTGAGGGTACTTCCCACACTCATCTTCATTTGATTCTTGTTATTTATTTTGACTGTATTTTACTTTTTTGTTGAATATTGTTTGTGTATGATGTGTGTTGTGGGTATTGGATGAATGGAAGAGTGTCGTCTCTTGTGGTATATAGGATGGAAACCCAGACGTAAATTCCGTAGCCGAATCCGAATGGACGGTAGTGCGGTCTGTACTTGGGATACAACTCCACGTACCACTTGAGTAAACGGCACCTTCTTTTGTTTCACATTGGATTGATTTATCTATTTTTTTCGTTACTTGAATTCTGCATGTTTCTTATTTATGTATGATACAATCGAGTGCATGGGCTTAGTAAGTGCGATGAAATGTCCCCTAATTGGAGGGGTTAAAATCCTTTACCACGATGCTTTGCCGCGTCAATTGATGTGTGTTCGGTTGAATGCAAGATACGTTCAATCGGGCATACTAGTTTGATATTATTGCTTTCAATTCTATGTATGCATGATTCAATGGAGCACATGGGCTTAGTAAGTGGAATGAGAGATCCCTACGGGGAGGGGTTAAAGCCCTCTACCACGATGCTTTGCCGCGCCGATTGATGTGTGTCCGGTTGAATGCAAGATAGATACGTTTAATCGGACATGCTAAGCTTGGCATTGTTGTCTTTATTCTTTGTGTTACATGCATCAGGTCTGGCTCCATTCGAACGCGTTCTCAAACGCTACACGAACGCGAACCTTCTGTTTACCGTTCGAACGCGTTTTCAAATGCTACGCGAACGCACACGCACTTCCTTAATCTCACCATGCATCGGGTCTAGTTCCGTTCGAACGCGTTCTCAAACGCTACACGAATGCGAACCTTCTGTTTACCGTTCGCACGCATTCTCGAACTCTACGTGCACACACACGCACTTTCTTAGTCTTATCATGCATCTGGTCTGGTTCCGTTCGAACGCGTTATCAAACGCCATACGAACGCGAACCTTCTGTTTACCATTCGAACGCGTTTACGAACGCGAACACACTGAACTGAGACATATTCATCACATGCCATGTATAATTGTTTCTTAGGTGATTTTTCTATGAAATCCCATATAGTCATTCTTATCTTTGTGCACATCATAATGAAAAGCATGTTTATTCCATTGGTTGCATCATTTACCTTAGTCTTGGTCTAACTTATTACAATTCATATATCTATGTCATGAAAGCATTTGAGTATTATTTCTTGTGGTATATCGGATGGAAACCCAGACATAAATTCCGTAGCCGATTCCGAATGGACGGTAGTGCGGTCTGTACTTGGGATACAATTCCACGTACCACTTGGAAAAATGCTCACATGTGTGCTTGTGTGGTTAATATGTGTGCTTGTGTTTTCTTGAATCTAATATGCCGATGAAGTTGTATGTTCGTTGCTACTTTGATGTATTTTCTAGCATGCAATCTTAGATGTGAAATATATGTAAATTTATGTGTAAGTTTTATTTTGTACATGTGAATTTAGAAGCACGAAACTCTTGGAAATAAGTGTTACTTAAGCTTGATTAAATTATTACGTAAATCCTTTCATTACAAGTGACATAAGTAAGGGACCATTCTGAACCCAATGGTTTGAGGTATTCCCTTGCGAGGGGTGAGTGTGGCCTTAAATCTCATTTTCCCGGTTCACACCGGGTGGCGACTCCATTATTCTCCGGTTTAGTCCCCTGTGGCTACTCCGTACTCCCGACTAGGCCGCGAGCCTAGAACATCATGCGTCGCCCAGGTTCTGTTGTCTACAATCATATTTTTGGCCAGCAAATACAAAGCATTAAACATAGAGAAAATATAAATAAACATGAAGAAAAAAAAATGAGAGCCAACTAATAGTTAATACATAGTTTCAGGCATTCGGCTACCTCAAACTCTAGAATAAAAGAATTAGTTCATGGCTAATTCGAAACACAACAACAACCTTGACAAACACATAAAGATAAATAAAGAGGATTTAGGAAGAAAATAAAAGAATGGAACCCGAAACAGATTCCTTGTAACTCCGGACTTCGATGTCTTCTTTTCTTCCTTTAGTCTGGACCTCTTCTTCTTAGTCTGGATGTTTTTAGGGTTTTGTTTCTGTCTAAAAAAAACCTCCCTTCAGTTGGACGTAATGGCTCTATTTATAATAAAAAAAAATTTCCAGCTCCCGTAGGGAAAACCCTAATATTTTTTTTCTTCGCAGAGCCATGGCGCCTGCATGTTGGCGCTTTAACGCCAAATAAGAAATCTTCGAGAAGCGCTGTAGCGCTTAAGCTTCAGGTTTTTGTATGGGAAGCTCGGCGCTGCGGCGCCTATATGGTGCAAGGCAGTCTTCTTTTGGCGCTGTGGCGCGAGTAATTGCGCCACAACGCCTTCTTCTCGGATTTATGTATGTGAACAGAGTCTGGATGGCGCCTTGGCGCGAGCAGATTGGCGCCAGTTTTGAATCCTGTTTTTCCTTGTTTTTCTCCTGACAGCTTTCTTCAGTTATTTTAATTGCATCCACTTATTCTCAAAACTCATAAAATAATTTGAATCCATGCTCTTCCTGCTTCCTATTAACAAAACACTAAACAACTCCAAAAGACCATTAAATTACATGGAATCTAACAAAATAATAAGCCGACGATACAAGAATGGGTGTGTAAATTTCACACTTATCAAATACCCCCAAACTTATGATTTTGCTAGTCCCGAGCAAAAGACAAGTTACATAACTACATATAAATAAACAATAAAGATGACTAAATCAACTAAGCCACTTTCGTAGGGATCACGATTGCATTTAGCGTATGCAACAAGCCTTTAAACCCCTAGGTGACCCTAGTGGACGAGTTATAGTCTCGTGAGAGCTTACAGAGATGATACCCACAAACGTCATGAATTATGCTCATATAATCTTGCAATAAAAAAAATATTTTACAAAGAAATAACATCAGTCTTAGGAGATCTGGTGCTTGGCGTGTTCTCAGGGGATGCCTAATGATGAAAACAAAGAAACCTTCAAAGTATATGATTTAACTTAGATCAAACTTCTCGAATAAAATATCTAATTCAGACTCAGAATGTGCGTTTGTGCTAAAGGTTGGTAACAGCTCGAATCTTAAAGAAACTAGCTAGGTGAGATCATCAATAAAATTTCGCATCCAAAGGGTCAAACCAACCTAGATATCTAAAAAACATTCCTCCATATTTGCCTATTGAGCTATATATAATATGTTTTTTTGTTTTTGTTTTTTTTTTGTTTTTTTCTTCACACCTACCCTTTAAGGTAGTATTTCTCTTCATGGTGGTCCTAATACTCGCCCATGGGTAGCTTCACGCTTATCGGTTATAGGTGATTTTTTTTGGCATATCATGTGATATAAATGATTGCAAACAGAGATGGATATCTAAGCAAACGGTCATTCATCTTCAGTTAATTTCATCAACTAGTCACTTTGCTATCTTCCCAGGATCATACTGTCAGAAACCTCTATATTAAGTGCTTATGAGTCTGAATTAGATATGTTACTCGAGGCATTAGATAAAAGGTGTTCACATACTTATCGTTTTCCACGTTCTCATATTATGCATACAGCCTCATCATTGAACTAGCAACCAACAGTCTCAGACTCTTTTTTTTTTTCTTTTTTTTTTTTGAAGAAAAAAACTTAAACTAAAAAAACATGTTATGCAAGAAGGAATGAACTCATGAAATGAAAATAACACATATAATAACACCCCCAAACTTAAAACGAGCAGTGTCCATAATGCTTAAGATATATGAGTAAAAAGTGCAAGGCACATACCTAAGAGGATGGCCATCAATCCTTATCCTCCTCAGAGGGTTCAGCAGGATAAGGAGGAAACATAGGTGGTGAAGGAAAATGGATGGCATTGGCCCCTGAATTCAATCTACAGTTCGCGAAAATCTCTACCAAGGCATTGTTGAAGTCAACCGAATAGGCCATATAATTGTCCACCCGCTTCCGAAAAATGTGCTCTACCTGATAATTGCGTTGTGTCTCTGTCTCTGGTAAGAATAGTCGGATTTCCAAATTGGAAGGGAGTGTGGGTGTAGGTATTGGTTGTGGTTGAATAAAATCGGTACCATGGGAGGAGCTAGCTATTTGAGAAGGATCAGACTCGTGTGTGGTAGCATCATCCCTTGTCTGGTAACGGGCCAAGATACCCGTATCGATTGGGGCTTGAGTACGAAGTATTTCTTCACCCTTTTCCCAGATAACTCCCACTTTATGGCACATGTCGGTAATGAAATAAGGGTGAGGTAGGCCACGTGTGGTAGCTCCCCTCACTATAGCAAGAATGGAGTCCTGAATAATCCGGCCTATGTTGATGGATTTTCCGGTGATAATGGCATACGTTAATGCGGCATGATCTGTGGTGACATGAGATGTGTGACTGGTCGGCAAAATTTTGGCAGACACGAAGTAAAACCAAGCTTTAGCATACTTTTCTAAGTGACTTTTGTTGAAGTGCAATAGATTACCTTGATTAGATTTCCAACTAGCTCCAACGTCACATAAGGCGGTAATGATCACGTCATAGTCAAGAGCATTGGCGAGATAAGCTGTATACTCGTCATCCTCAATGTCAGACATGTTATAAAATGCATTTATGGTGTGTTGATCAAATAGGACCATTTTACTATGAACTAGCACCATCATGTTCTTGTGTCGCACCTTGAGATTAGCGTAGAATTCGCGAACTATGGGTATCACGGCATCAACAGGAGGTTGAGTGAATGCTTGCCATCCCCGGTTATGAATGATATCAGTAATGTCGGGATCATGTGCATCAGAGACTCGTATGCCCCGTTCGCGAATGAGGTTCTTCGAAAGAAGGGCAGTATAATTAAGGTATGCCTCGTCATTCCAAAAGTGAGTAGGATCGTAAGACAGCACGGGGGTAAACTTTTGTCTCTTTAGGGCCATGAAAGCACTTGTGATGATCTACCACAGTGGGGTGGTGCTCCACTTGCAGTTAACTGAGGAATCCTCGTTGGGGAAATTCACCGAGCAGTTGGTGGGCAAGGTTGAATTAGGCTGATGAAGCTTGCGGCTGGTGTTACAATACTCTCCACAAAATTACAATAACATGAATAGCAGTCCAACACTCAGAATATGGGAAATAATTCAAGAACCAAGATGGTGGGTTTCTCTTGGAGGTTGGGTGAGGAGTGATGGGTGTGTAAGCATCGCCTGGGTAATTGGGGAGTGAGGCTCCTCAGCGCCTAGTAAGTGAAATTAGGGAGGCGCCATAGCGCTGAAGCTTCGGGTTTTTTTATGGGAAGCTCGACGATGCGGCGCCTACAAGCTACCAATACCCACATCATTTTTTTTTAATAAACTTGAATTAGAGGAATTGGGTTGCCTCCCAATAAGCGCTTGATTTATTGCCTTCAGCCAGACATCATGCCATTTCTTACTTCGGGTCAGCGATGATAATGTGATCATTCAGTCGTGCCTCAGTGCCATGATAATGCTTCAAACGTTGACCATTGACTTTGAATACGGACCCATCTTTACACTGCACTTCAATTGCTCCATAACGGAACACTTCCTTTATGGTGAACGGACCAGACCATCGCGATTTCAGTTTTCCAGGAAACAGTTTCATACGCGAATTGAATAACAATACTTGCTGGCCAGGGTGAAATTCTCGCTGAAGTATTTGTTTATCATGCCACTGTTTTGTTCGGGCTTTGAAGATCTTGGCATTTTCGTAAGCATCATTACGGAATTCTGTCATTTCATTGAGGTGAAGGAGGCGTTGTTCCCCCGCTGCTTTTAGATCAAAATTTAACTTTTTCACAACCCAGAAGGCGCGGTGTTCCAATTCAATTGGCAAGTGACACGCTTTACCAAACACCAATCGGTACGGTGACATCCCAATGGGTGTTTTGAAAGCCGTTCGGTAGGCCCATAAGGCATCATCGAGTTTCAGCGCCCAATTCTTTCGGTTTATGTTTACTGTTTTCTCCAGGATTTGTTTGATCTCCCAATTCGATGTTTCGGCTTGGCCATTTTTTTGTGGGAGATACCCTAACATAACTTTGTGCCTCACACCATATTAAGCAAGAAGAGCGTTGAAAATTCTATTACAGAAGTGTGTGCCTTCACCACTCAAAATGGCTCTTGGGGTGCCAAAACTGGTTTAAATATCCCTTTTGACAAACTTGATGACAACTCTCGCATCATTGGTAGTTGTGGCAATGGCCTCCACCCATTTGGATACATATTCAACTGCTAATAAAATATATGTTTGGTCAAATGAAGGAGGAAATGGCCCCATGAAATCAATCCCCCATACATCAAAGAGCTCAACCTCTTGAATGTTGTTCAGAGGCATTTCATGACGCCTGGAAATATTTCCCAGTCGTTGGCAATGATCACACGTTTTGACTAACTGATAAATATCCCGGAATAATGTAGGCCAATAAAATCCAGATTGGAGTACCTTGGCAGTAGTTCTTGTTGCTCCAAAGTGTCCTCCATAAGGTGCAACATGACATTGGTCAAGGATTTCGTGAGTTTCCTCATCAGGAACACATCTTCGAATTATCTGATCCGGGCATCGTTTGAAAAGTATGGGTTCATCCCAGATGTAAAATTTCACATCATGGAGGAATTTCTTTTTTTGCTGGTACGTGATATCCGATGGTAACTCTCCGCAAGCTAAGTAATTTTCATAGTCAGCAACCACGGAACTCTTGCAAACACCTCGAAAAGTTATTCATCTGGGAAGACCTCTTGAATAACTCCCTCCCTAGGCTCTTCAGATTCGATTCGAGATAAGTGATCAGCCACCACATTCTCGCTTCCCTACTTGTCTCTTATTTCAAGATCAAATTCTTACAGTAAAAGTACCCATCGTATCAAGCGAGGTTTGACATATTTCTTTGCAAAAAGATAATGAATGGTTGCATGGTCAGTATAGATGATTACTTTTGTCTCAATTAGATATGATCAAAATTTTTCAAATGCAAACACGACCGCCAACATTTCTTTTTCAGTGGTGGTGTAATTTTGCTGAGCACCATCTAATTTTCTACTTGCGTAGCATACTGCTATGAAAAGTTTGTCACGCTTCTGGCCCAGAACTGCACCGATTGCCTGATCGCTGGCATCACACATTACTTCAAATGGCTCATTTCAATTTGGGGTTATCATAATTGGAGCAGAGTTCAATGCTTGTTTGATCTTATTAAAGGCTTGTAAGCAGTCCTCGTCCATCACAAAAAAGGAGTCTTTTTCTAAGAGATTGCAAAGTGGTTTAGCAATTATAGAAAAGTTCATTATGAATCGGCGATAGAAACCGGCATGACCAAGGAAACTCCTGACCCCCTTGAAATTTGTTGGTGGCATAAGCTTTTCAATCACTGCTATTTTGGCTCTATCAACTTCCACCCCTTTTGACGATATCTTGTGGCCCAATACGATACCTTCTTGAACCATAAAATGACACTTTTCCCAATTTAACACCAAACTCTTCTCCTCACATCTTTGTAGAACTAAGGATAAATTGTGCAAATAATGATCGAAAGTGGAACCGAATACTGAAAAATCATCCATAAAAATTTCTACAATCTCTTCCACCATGTCTGAGAAAATGGCCATCATACATCGCTGAAAGGTTGCCGGAGCATTACACAACCCAAATGGCATTCGTCGAAAAGCGTAAGTACCATAAGGGTAGGTAAATGTTGTATTTTCTTGATCATCCGGTGCTATGGCGATTTGGTTGTACCCCGAATAACCATCTAGGAAATAGTAATACTCGAAACCAGCCAATCGATCTAACATTTGGTCGATGAATGGAAGGGGAAAATGGTCTTTTCTGGTGGCTTTGTTGAGTTTCCTGTACTCTATGCAAACACGCCATCCAATGACAGTTCTTGTGGAAATGAGCTCATTTTGATCATTCTTGACTACAATCATTCCTCCCTTTTTAGGTACCACTTGAACTGGTGCTACCTATGAGCTGTCAGAGATGGCATAGATGATTCCAGCTTTTAGCCATTTCAACACTTCAGCTCTTACGACTTCTTTCATGGCCGGATTCAATCTCCTCTGGTGTTCAATAGAAGTTTTATATGTATCTTCCATCAAAATTCTATGCATGCATACGGATGGATTAATTCCCTTTATGTCTGCTATCGACCACCCCAGAGCGGATTTATATTTTCTTAGAATTCTCAGTAATTTCTCTTCTTCCACTGTAGATAGTGTTGAAGAGATGATCATAGGAAATGTCGAGTTCTCGCCCAGAAATGCATAGCAGAGATGCTCTAGTAGTGCTTTCAATTCCGATGTATCTTTTTTTACCTCTATGGATGGTAGATCTTGTAATGTTTCATAGTGGACTCTCGTTACTATTTCTCTTGGAAAGCTTTCGAGTGCTAGGGTCATCTGCTTAAGGTCCTGATCATCAAATGGTGTCTCTTTTTCGATAACTGAATTTATCAGACATCGTTCTAACGGATCAGTTGGCTCGTTTTCCAGGCTCGTCTCTTGTGTACAGGTGTCTGTGACATCCACACGGTTACAAGTACTGGTTTCTTCAGGATAATTTAGAGTTTGGTAAATGTTAAATGTTACATCTTCATCACATACTCTCAACGTTAATCTCCCTTATTGTACATCAATTAAAGCCTTCACAGTTGCCAAGAATGGACGTCCCAAAATCAACGAAATTTATTGATCTTCCTCCATATCCAAGACCATGAAATCTGCGGGAAAGATAAACTTATCCACTTTTACTAACACATCTTCGATGATTCTTTTAGGGTACGTTAGGGATCTATCTGCCAGTTGCAGTGTGATAGTTGTGGGATTTGCATCACCAAGGCCCAATTTTCAGAAAACCGAAAGAGGCATCAAATTAATGTTTGTTCCCAGATCACATAAAGCTTTAGTGAATGTAGAGCCTCCAATGTTGCTTGGTATGGTGAAACTCCCTGGGTCATTGAGATTTTGAGGAAATTTCTTTTGGATTATTGCACTGCATTCTTCTGTGAGATTCACAGTTTCAAAATCCTCTAAATTTCGCTTCATGGACATGATTTCCTTCATGAACTTTACATAGTGGGGCATTTGTGCCAAAGCATCAGTGAAGGGGATATTAATGTGGATTTTTTTTTTGAAAATTTCCAGAAATTTAGTGAATTGTGCATCCAACTTCTTCTTTTGGAATCGCTGAGGATACGGAAGGGAGGGCTTTGGAATTTGGGGTTTCATAACTACCGAAGGGGTGTCGCTCTGGTCTTTAGTTATAACCGACTCTTCTTGTATCTCTACTTCCATGTCTAGGCTGCTTTGATCAGAGGTATGCCCGACTTGTCTTCCATTCCTAAGGGTGATAGCTTGACATTGTTCCTTAGGGTTTATCTCGGTGTTGCTAGGAAAAGCCCCTTTTTGTGGTTGCCTAATTGAAGAGGCAAGCTGACTAATTTGGACCTCTAATGATTTCATTGTCGCCCCCATATTACCCATGTGGGTCTCAATATTGCTTAGTCATGACTCTTTCTTTTCAAACCTCTCTGTGGATTTGGTGACAAATATGCACACGAGATTTTCTAGTGATGGCAACGGCTCTGACATTTGGTTATTGAAACCAAGTGGAGGCATCAAGATGTTCTTTGTGTTAGCATAAGAGAAGTTATCATGATGACAGAGTCCCGGATGATAGTGGTTCGATGAAGGATTTCGCCTATAATTATTGAAATTCATGTTGTTCACATACTGGACTTGCTCAAAGCTCGGGTTTCCTTCCACTAATTGCATATTCACAGCCGTTGCAGATTCGATAGATGGTTGCACTCGTTGATTTGTTAGGCTGCTGCATGAGTTGAGAGGGTTTAAATCTGAGCTGTCAGTGCAACTAGCGGGTCTACTTCATGTATGCCCGCTACTTTGGTCACTGTAGTTCGCTCAGTTGGCCATTGGAAGTGGTTAATGGCCATTTCATTCAGTAATGTATATGTTTCTTCCGTGGACTTCTTGAACAGAGCACCTCTTGCAGCTATATCGACCATGGTTCTATTTGGGTCATTCAACCCATTATAGAACAGCTGGATTTGTACCCAATCCGCAAAGTTATGTTGTGGGCATTTTCAGAGTAGGTCCTTAAAATGCTCTCATGCTTCATACAAATTTTATGTCTCTAGCTGTTTAAATATGATGATTTCTGTTCGTAGCTAGGCAGATTTAGCAGGGGGAAAGAATTTTTCCAAAAATCGTATAGCCATATCTTCCAAAGTGAGGATGCTCCCTACAGGTATGGATTGCATCCAACCCCTTGCTTGGTCTTTCAAGGAAAATGGGAACAATCGCAACTTAATTGTCTCTTTGGGTACATCATTCATCTTAATGGTGTCAGCTATCTCTAAGAACATCCTTAGATGAATGTTGGGATCCTCTACAGTTGATCCCCTATATTGGTTTTGTTGGACCATATTAATAAGGGCACGTTTCAATTCAAAATTATTGGCATCGATTGGTTGATATGAAATTCCAGAATAATTATCATCAATAACAGGTTTAAAATGGTCACATATTGGTACCTGTCACGGGACAATTTCTCTGTTTTCGGCTGTAACTGCTACTTGGCGCTGGTTGTTCCCTCTGTTTTTTTCCGCCAATGTTGTTTTTTCACTTTTTATCTCCTTTTTGAGTCTTCTTGATGTGCGTTCTATTTCAGGATCAAATAGTAGTGAGTCAAGACTTCCTGATCGTCTCATTCACTACCAAGTATCAAGTCAAGAACACAATAAGATCTAAAGGAATGTAGTACAAAAAAATTTGGACAGACTTCTAAATTAACGCTAAGATTATTTGATAATAGTATCAATGTTATTTAGATAAACAATCCCCGACAACGGCGCCAAAAACTTGTGATATTTTATATCGTACCGCAAGTGTACGGTGTCAAGTTTTAGTATAAATCAGTGAAAGAGTGTCGACCCACAAGGATTGAAATCTAAATTACAAAGTACTATAATTATTAACCTTAACCTTATCTAGACACAAGTTTTTTATTTGATTTAATTAAAGACACAAACACAATGATAATTAAGAAATAAACTACTGAATAGCTACGATAATATAATGAGAGAATGAATCCTAGAGCCTGATTTCACCTAGCCTTCCACTATGTAATTACGAACTCAATTAACTCATGTCAATATCTAAGTTTATAAGCCAAAAATCATAAATTTCTCCACACTCTCTCTCTAGCAATAATGTAGGTGTTGCCAATTATCAAAAATCGATATCTCTATAAAAATCCAACAATTAACAATTGATTAAGTCTAGTGATTCTTATTAACCGCTTTCAAGGAGTTATAAATTCTGTCGAATCCTATAAACTTCCTTGATTATATTTCCCAATTCCTACTCAAAATCTCCTCTCTCGAGTGATAGATTTCAAATAAAGTATCATCATATTTGTGGCCAGTAAATACAAAGCATTAAACATAGAGATAATATAAATAAACTTGAAGAAAACAAAATATGAGAGCCAATTAATAGTTAATACATAGTTTCAGGCATTCGGCTACATCAAACTCTAGAATAAAAGAATTAGTTCATGGCTAATTCAAAACACAAAAACAACCTTGACAAACACATAAAGATAAATAAAGAGGATCTAGGAAGAAAATAAAAGAATGGAACCCGAAACAGATTCCTTGTAACTCTGGACTTCGATGTCTTCTTTTCTTGCTTTAGACTCGACCTCTTCTTCTTAGTCTGGGTGTTTTTAGGATTTTGTTTCTGTCGAAAAAAAACCTCCATTCAGTTGGACGTAATGGCTCTATTTATAATTAAAAAAAAACTTCCACCTCCCGTAAGGAAAACCCTAATATATTTTTTCTTCGCAGAGCCATGGCGCCAGCATGTTGGTGCTTCAGCGCCAAATAAGAAATCTTTGAGAAGCGCTGCAGCGCTTAAGCTTCGGGTTTTTGTATGGTAAGCTCGGCGCTGCGGCGCCTATATGGTGCAAGGCAGTCCTCGTTTGGCACTGTGGCGTGAGTAATTGGCGCCACAGCACATTCTTCTCGGATTTATGTATGTGAACATAGTCTGGTTGGCGCCTTGGCGGCAGCAGATTGGCTCTGGGGCACCAGCTTTGAGTCCTGTTTTTCTTTGTTTTTCTCCTGGCAGCTTTCTTCAGTTATTTTAATTGCATCCACTTATTCTCAAAACTCGTAAAATAATCTGAATCCATGCTCTTCATGCTTCCTATTAACAAAACACTAAACAACTCCAAAAGACCATTAAATTACATGGAATCTAACAAAATAATAAGCCGACGATACAAGAATGGGTGTGTAAATTTCACACTTATTAGTCAAATAGTTAATTTGTACAACAACACCATGTTCTGTACAAATACTGATGATATGGGTCATAATTGTCCAACAATCTTCCACTTGGCCTATATCCAATCACTCAAGTGTCCTACACCTGAACTATGTACGGGTTGCTCAAACTTCTGCTGAGAAACACTTTCGTTAGCGGATTTACAATGTTATCATTTGACGCGTTTTATTCGATCATCACATCGCCACGATGTATGATCTGATGAATCAGATGAAATAGTCGAAGTACATTCTTAGATCGTTGATGAGACCGCGATTCCTTAGCCTGTGCTGTAGCCCAGCTCAGCTGCTAACAGAACTATACCTAATCCAATTAGGATTATATAGATCCAAAAATACTTCTTTTGCTGCCTCAGCTGCAACAATGTTCCGTTTTTGTTATTTATTCGGCAACAGTATCTTGCTTGGAAGATTTCCAGCTCACTGTTCCGTTATTCAAACTAAATATGTACCCTAATTGCGACTTAAAGTCGTCTTTGTCGGTTTGGAAACTTGTAGCGATGAACCTAGTCACCTCAAGTTCTCCTTTCCCCATATTCCCAGAAAGCATCCTTAGTTCGTCCAAGATACTCAAGGATGTTCTTTACGTCAATCTAGTGACCATCATCTGGATTCCCCTTATAGCGTCTATATATGCTCAAAGCATATGAGACATCAGGTCACATACATTTCAAAAACGTACGAGCTCTGGGAGGATTATCAGCAGCTTTCTAGATCTATCCTAGTAGATCCTTATTCCTAGAATAAAGTATGCTTCTCCCAGGTATACCATGGAGAATTTTAATGAAAGCCAAGCTTTCACCGATTATATTATGGGAATGTTATTGCTAAGAAGCAATACATCATCAACTTATAGGACATTCATTGTCAGTGCACTCCCACTAACCTTCTTATATACACAAGAGTCATATTCATTTTGAATGAAATCATAAACCGTTATGATCTCATCAAAACATTGGTTCCAAGAACACTATGCTTGCTTCAATCCATAAATGGATCGATTTAACTTGCAAACATTGTTTGCATGTTTTGGCACGATAAAATCGTCAGGATGTTGCATATAAACATCCTCCAAAAGGTTTCCGTTAAGGAAAGTGGTTTTGACGTCCATGTGCCATATTTCATAAATGAAATATGCAGCATTAGCAAGCATTATCCAAATAGATTTAATCATGGCAACAAGTGAAAAAATTTCGTTGTAGTCGACACTATTTCGTTGACGATACCCTTTCTGTACAAGCCTAGCTGTGTACATTTGTATGTTGCCATCTATGTTTGTCTTCACCATGAAGACCCATTTGCTACCAATAGGCACAATGCCTTCTGGTACATCAACCAGTATCCAAACTTGGTTGTATACATGGAATCCATTTCGGACTTCATGGTAATTTGCCATAAAATGAGTCGATACAATGTATCATTCCTCATACGTAGTCGGTTCGTCTTCCTCAATAAGATTGATATCTACATGAGGTGAGATAAGAAATCCATACCTCCCAGGTTATTTTCTAACTCTCTCCGACCTACGCGGTTCTTGTGTATTCAAAAATTATTGGTACAGTTTCATCCCTGATGAACTGTTGGTGTTCTGTGGGGACTCGGTGCCTTGAACAATATTACTCTGATTTTCATCTAGTTTTAGTTTCCTCCCACTTATCACTACATATAGGAATTCCTCTTAGGAAAGCTGCATGGAGAGCAACAATTACATTGTTCTCTTATGAGTTGTATATGTTAGGGATATGCCCTATACCCAACTTGTGGATGGGTTATATGTACATGTATTTGTAATATTTTCATTAATTAATAAAATGGCAATCTTTATTATACGTGTCTTACATAACTTATATGAATCATCAACATTGTAATAAAGCCCTTGGAGTAATAAGACGATGGCTTCCATGCCTTATGAGAATCATTACTCTTAAATGTTCCTAGTCATAGTTTTGTGAATAATCTTGGCGTTCACAAAGCGGAGAGCCTAACATGATGATATGATCAGCCCTTAAGTGGGGTAGCCGATCTCATAGGCTACTAACGGAGATCCGTCCGATTGGTGTATCACATGGATGCATGAGTTGCTCGTGTCCATCGAACTGACCGTCAAAAGTTTTCATATGTAGTGTTTATCCCATGTGTCTGTGAGAACTTTCATGTATCGATTATATGACTAGTCCTTAGACTTGAGGTCTTTACAATCTTATGTGTGGATCAAATAACTTTGACATTCTCCTTCCCCGGTTCAAAAGATTCGGTCATAAGGGTATATTGGGTCATTTGTTGAAACACATGAAGTTTGTAAAGATACAATAGAGAATCGCCACTCTCTCGGATAATATTTTCTTATAAGAGTAGTATTCCAGTTAGCGGGTTGATATGTGTGATCAGTACTTGAGACTGTGGCCACAGCGGAAGATTCATGTGAGATTCTTGGGTTAGCACGATTCATGACACTATCAACATCATACTTTGACCATATGGGTAGACACTTTCCGTACCCTAGGTCAATAGGTGGGGATACAGTGAGGCGAGGGACCGTATCATATGTAAATCGCATACATAATGGGTATATATATCTTTCCTTCTCATTTGGGGGGTCTTGGCATGTTGCTAGATGTCAACCTTGGTCATTGAAATCGAACGACCATCTGATCGGAGGATAATTTATGTTCGATTAAATTATCACGATTCATTTCATGTCCAACTTGAGGGGAACCCAAAAGGTCACACACAACAAAGTCGAAATCAATGGTTAACAGTGCACAGTACAAATATAACAGCATATATGATTGTTGTATGAATTATTCAAAAATGGTTCAATGTGTTTAATTATTGAACAGATCATTTAGGAGATTCCATAGTGGCTTAGGGGTTGGTGAATAGGATAGGGGCACTTTGGGAATTGGAATAAAAAAAAATTAAAATTAATAAAAAAAAATTACTATTCACGTGAATAGTAAAAAAAATTTGTTATTTGTTTTGAATTCCAATTTGGCCTAAACTCTTATTAGGGTTTTATAATCTCATTAAATCACTAAATTAAGATCCAATGGCTAAGATTAAATTAGCTTTTATCCCACATCGGATTCTTAATTAATTTTGTTGTCTTTTGAGCACTATATAAACCCAAAGAATTCTTCACAAATTTTTTACACCAAAACCTTTCATATCTTGGGTTTATATAAGTGAGCAACTCTAAAGTTTAAGAGTAAGCCACTGATTTTGAGGATCCTTAAGTCTAATTGACTAGAGGAACCTCGAGTTAAAATTTTTGAAGTATTTGCCTAGGCTAGCACCAAGGGCAAAATACCCGTGCACTCAAGGCGTAGTCTTGCCGTTGAGTTTTTGCTTTGGTGTGTGCATCTTTGGAGGCCACACACTTGGGTGGCTCTTTGGAACGTGGAAGAGCTTGATGAGTTCGAGAAAAGCTTGTAGATTGGAGGGAGGACTGGAGGAGTTTTCGGTTCAAGTAAGTCTTTTTCTTTCTTTGTTTTAATTAGAGTTCTTTTGATAGTTAGCATGTTTAGGTTTATGTTCTTTGCATGTTTTATGAGTTTTTATGCTTAGAATATATAGTAACATGCCTAGGCTTGTAGAATAATTAAAACAAATGGGTATTGAGCAAAGGGAAAGCGGCATATAATTTTAATTTTCCGATGCGCACTCGCGGCCGCTTCCCAACAGTGGTATCAGCGCGCCGTTTTTGTTTTGATTAGTTCTCACTCATTTGAACTCAAAATAAGGTGTTTAAAAGCTCGTTGGAAAGATAACACCCTGAACGTAATTTTAGGCACAAGTTTTGCATGATTTGGTTAAGATTTGAATTGTGAAATTGCATTTATAGTTCACGCGTCTGCAGAAAAACGTGAATAGTATATGTATTTGAATAAAATAAAATGCAATATCATAATTAAATATTAATAAAAGTTATTTAATGCCTAAAATAATTCCAACATATTAAAACTCATATGCTTGATGATTCTATGTATGATTAGAATTGGCATGATTATTTTAGGGTGCAAACATCTAGAGACTTTCTAAGAACTAGAGAGTGTATTGTTTATCCCTTAGCTAAGTAATTATTCCGTGATGAACTTAGAGATTTATTACCTTTAAGGCTGATAAATATAAATCACTTGTTTATAATAAAAGAAATTATAAAAGATACAAGTGGGTTGGGACCAAGGGGTTAATAAAACTTTCCAAACTAAAGTTAATTTAACCAAAGGTATTACTAGAGTTAGATAATAATTTGGTGTCTTCCTTCACTCACTACCTTTTTTTAGCCAAAAGGAAAAGTTGTGAAGACATCTAGATAATCATTTACTCAAAGCTTAACTTAAAGCATATTTAAAGTGTTGACTAATTTGGAGGATCTATTGTTTATTCCTGTCACCAATGAAATAAGAGCCTAAGAGGTAAGAGTATTTAAGAGAGTTCGCTCCACCCTCCCTCTGGGGAATTTTCAATGGAGGAATCCATTTGACAGTTTTTCACTTAAACTTGCTAAAATCCTCAATAATAATTTAAGTCTAAAATTTTCCTCCCATTGTAAAGTATAGACCCAAAGGGCTTAAACCGTATTGGCAGGACTAGGCTTTACCACACTAACCAATACCAATTTGTCCCTAAATCGTACTATTGACAATGGTTTGACTTTTCTGAGTCATAAGACGCAGCGACCCTTAGGCGTGGTCTTATAACTTAGTGGCAAAGATTGGGTGTCCACAAGGACTAGCATAAGCTATGACATGTTTGATTGCCCAACCCAATGATCAAGGAATTGTGATTTATATCATAAATTGGTTGGGAACCTACCTAATTATCGTATTTTATAACGACCGGCCCTAGTCGGAGTTATGAAATGATGATAATGGGATATTGCCCACAAGAAATCCATCATATTGGGGTTGATGCGATTTGCTTAAATTTTAAAACAATTGAGTTGGAGCAACTTCATGATATTAAAAGCCCATGTTATTATGAAACATTAATGAAAACATATTCCTAATTTTAACATTTTCTCTTAATAGGTAGGTTAAAATATTTCACAAACATTCAAATGGCAAATAGAGTATCACTTCGTTCCATCCTTGATGAGCATAAGCTCAAAGGGGACAACTACAATGACTGGTTTAGAAACCTTAAAATTGTCTTACGACAAGAAAATATTTTCTATGTTCTTGAAAGACCATTTCCCCCTAACCCGCAGAAGATGCTGACCAAGATACATTTGATGCTTGGAAGAAACACGTCGATGATGATGAGCAAGCAGTTTGCATAATGCTTGGCTCTATGTTGGACGAACTTCAGAAAGCTCACGAAGATATGGATGCTCAAACCATCATCTTTCACTTGAAAGAGTTGTATGCAACTTCCGTTAATACCGTGAGATTCCAAGTGTCATGTGCCTTATTCCAAACAAGGTATAAGGAAAGATCTGTTAGTGGACATGTGCTTAAGATGATTGGCCACATTGAAAAATTGGCCAACCTCGGGTTCATCATGGATCATGAGATAAGTCACGATCTAATTCTTCAATCCTTACCAAAATAATTCTCTAACTTTATTATGCAGTTTCATCTGTATGATAAAGAAGCTACTTTAGCAGAATTGCACAATCTGATAAAGCAAGCAGAGAAGGACTTAAAATTAGAGCTTAAAACCTCCGTCATGCTTACGGGTACGGACTTGAAGTCACAAGGCCCAAAGAAAAATAAGGGCAATGCGAAGGCTCCAGATCACCTAAAGCCCAATGGTAAGGTGGAGAAGAAAAAGGGAAAGGGGAAATGTTTCTTTTGTGGAAAGAAATGGTCATTGGAAGAAAGACTGCAGATCCTTGAAAGCTAAGGAAGCTAGGGAATCCCAATAGGCCAAGAAGCCCAATGCTTCAGGTATGTTGCATATGATTGAACTATATTCAAGGTCACACGCAACAAAGTCGAAATCAATGGTTAATAATGCACAGTACAAATATAACAGTATATATGATTGCTATAGGAATTGTTCATAAATGGTTCAATGTGTTTAATTATTGAACAGATCATTTATGAGATTCCATAGTGGCTTAGGGATTGCTGAATGACGATAGGGATACTTTGGGAATTGGAATAAATTTTTTTTTAAAAAAGTACTATTCATATGAATAGTAAAAAACGTTTTGTTATTTGTTTTGAATTCCAATTCGGCCCAAACTCTTATTAGGGTTTTATAATCTTATTAAACCACTAAATTAAGATCCAATGGCTAAGATTAAATTAGCTTTTATCCCATATCGGATTCTTAATTAATTTTGTTGTCTTTGGAGCACTATATAAACCCAAAGAATTCTTCACAAATTTTTTACACCAAAACCTTTCATATCTTGGGTTTATATAAGTGAGCAACTCTAAAGTTTAAGAGTAAGCCACTGATTTTGAGGATCATTAAGTCTAATTGACTAGAGGAACCTCGAGTTAAAAGTTTTGAGGTATTTGCCTAGGCTAGCACTAAGGGCAAAATACCTGTGCACTCAAGGCGTAGTCTTGTCGTTGAGTTTTGGCTTTGGTGTGTGCATCTTTGGAGGCCACACACTTGGGTGGATCTTTGGAACGTGGAAGAGCTTGCTGAGTTCGAGAAAAGCTTGTAGATTGGAGGGAGGACTGGAGGAGTCTTCGGTTCAAGTAAGTCTTTTTCTTTCTTTCTTTTAATTAGAGTTCTTTTGATAGTTAGCATGTTTAGGTTTATGTTCTTTGCATGTTTTATGAGTTTTTATGCTTAGAATATATAGTAACATGCCTAGGCTTGTAGAATAATCAAAACAAATGGGTCTTGGACAAAGGGAAAGTGACATATAATTTTAATTTTCCGCTGCGCACTCGCGGCCGCTTCCCAACGGTATAAGTACTATAATTTGGTTTCCCTAGGACAACCAACAAATAGACACTTATCCGATTTGGGTTCTAGTTTGGTACCATCCAAACATTTAGCGTATGCCCAACATTCCCAAATCTTTAGGAATGAGAAACCTGGTTTCTTTTCTGTTCATATCTAATATGAAGTCCGTCTAACAGATTTTCATGAAACCTTATTCAAAATAAGTATTGCACTGTTTAATGTGTACCATCTTAAGGAAATTGGTAGCTCAGAGCGACTCATCATTAACCTTACCATGTCCAACAAAGTTCGGTTTCTCTGTTCGGACACACCATCAAATTGAAGTGTCAGTCCACTGTGAAAGAATACCATACTCTTTCAAGTAATCTTGAAACTCATATGTTTAAGTATTTTACACTATGGTCCAACCGTAATTTTTTTAATACTTTTACCAGTCTATTTTCTTACTTCGTGTCGAAACTCTTTGAATTACTCAAAAGTTTCTGACTTGTGTTTCATAAGATACACATAACCATAACAGGATGCCACATCCGTAAAGGTTATAAAGTATTTATATCAAACTCTAGCTTAGCTAGACATGGTCCCACTTATGTCACTATGAACGAGGGGTAACAGATCGGTGGCACTTGCACTTTTACCAAGTAAAATTGTTTTAGGAACTTTACCTAATAAACTAGATTCGTAGACATCATTTGAATTAGAATCAAATCTGTCCTAGTGTCCACTCTTCGAAAGTGTGGATATATGAGTCTTGTTAGTGTGTCCCAGACAACAATGCCACTTTTAAGTCTCAACAGATTTATTCAGTTTGAGCTTTTGTTTGTCATGTTATATGTTTGAGATTCATTTATATTCAAAATATAAATATTGTTATTCACATCTAATGTGTATATCTCAATATCATCTTTATAAACAAAACACTTAGTGTTCATGAACATAAAGGTATACCCGTAACGAGTTAAACTAGATATAGAGATAATATTTCTAGTCAAACTAGGTACATTATCACAGTTTCCTAATTTAAGTACATGCCCAAAGGGCAGTTCCAAAACTTAGGTTCCCACAGCCAAAACAGCGACTCTCGTCCCGTTTCTGACTCGTAATTCGATCTCATCTAAAGCCAGTCTCCTGCTTATCAGCAGATCCCGCACATCATTACATATGTATGTACCACATCCAGTATCAAAATCCAATTTCAAAACTGGCAGTGGACACGTTTATTACAATAACAAACATTTTTGAAGTCAGAGTCTTGCTTGCCTTCACTTCCTTCATGTCTGCCTTGTCCATACAGCAGCCACACTTCCAGTGACTCCATTTGCCACAGTTTAGGCAGACAACTTGGGATATGTCAATTGTCTTCCCAGAAGACTGTGACGATTTTGCCTTTGCCCATTTTCTTCACACCCCCAGAAGTCTTCAGCCAAGCCTTGACCTTCTGGGATGTCGAAGTAAGATGCGCCTTGCGCTTCTTGCCCGTTTGGAAGCTCTGGCTCTGCCTCATTGAGCATAGCCATTAACTTTCGAAGATTTTTCTCTTGGTCATTATGAACCCGCCCCAGCATTCAGGCAGAGACTGTAAGATCAAATCTCTGGAAGTCTCAGCCTCGTAGGTAATGCCCAGTTAACCTAGATGTTCGATGTCAGCAATCATCTACGACACCTAGTGCTCGACAGACGTACCTTCTGACATATGCGAGCGAAAGAGCTTCTTTTGCAATTCGTACTTCTAAGATCTAATGTTAGATCTATGAAGATACTTTAATTTCAACATCATGGTATAAGGATCTAATCATTAGTTTTGACGACAAAATTAAAGTGTCATTGCAGCAAGCATAAAGGATTGAGCACTAAAGTTATCATCACCATGAGTCTTCCAAAGCTCATGCTCTACTATTTGCTCAACTCCGGGATCATGCCCGAGAGGTTTCTCTATCAAATAGAATAACTTCTCAGCTCCCAGGACTATCCCGAGGTTCTATTCCCAATCTGAAAATTGGAGCCGTTTAAAGACATTTTCACCCAGGATTATGTTTTAAACGCTAATCTTTCAGTTATCTTGATTCCAATAGTTCAACTATCTAATCAACGATTTCAGGTACAATCTGTTGGACAAAATGACCCATAGCGTCACTATTTGCACAGATCATTGTGTTGTTGTAGCAAATTAACTATGTGACAAGGAAATTGCACTCTCATCATTTGTGATTAGATCACCATAGATATATAAATGAAGAGAGGTCCCTGTGATTAGTTCCTGGACTGAGAATGATATGAGACAGTATCAGTCCCCGAAGGATTAATCATTAAATATCCCAAGCCGGAGTATTATCGAGACTGGACATCGATAATGCGGAATATGCTAGTATTGCACTTGTGCGCGTTGTGAGGGCACAACGGCATAGTTCTCATATATATAAGTATTGGATACTTATGCAAGTGCGATAGGAGGTCGTGTTTCACCGATGGTACGGGAAACAGCTTCGCTCTGGATAGACCCCTCGGAATCCCATTGGTATTATGACTATGTGTCTATGGGAGGCCGAAATCAAGGTAGGTGTGTATAGTCTTAACCTGAGACTTACATCGCTAATACTTACGATAATCGATAGACTTTGGTCTTGGTGGTACAGGGCTTTAACCGGTTCTGCGTACACCACTTCTGGGTTTATCAGAGAGTCGTAGTGTATTGGGTGTGATGTCAAGACGGAAGTATCACTTTAGTCATAGTGGAGATGATGTCACGCAGGATACGGTACTAGTGCTCTTGAGTGATGCGTATCCAATCGGGATATTGTGACCAGGTCATTAATATCCGATTATAGAGACTATGTTACCAGACATCCGATATGTGTTTCGGACGGGGCAGACACTTATCCAGCCCCAGCCCTAGCACGTGACTATCCGATACTGGGCCGATATGCACAATACAATGGTATACTACGCTTGATACAGATATTAATATTCTTAAATGGATATGTCCGGAGAATTGGGTAGACTTGGTGCTTTGCTAGGAGTCGACCTTGTCTCGTAAATCGGTAGAACGTAGTACTTGGTACGTACGTGATTCGGATACTCCGACGACCGTATTTACTGCCAACTTATCCGGGGATCTCATGGGTCGCTTCCCGATAATCCACCGATGACGCACAACTCGCACTCTAAATAATCTGGGATTATATAGAAGAGAGAGAAAATTAATCTAGGATTAATAACAGAGATATTTTATCTAGGATAAAATATCGTCAAGAAAGAGATAACGATTAATTTGGAATTAATCGGTAAATTAATATATTCGATATATTAAACGAAATTAGATTTCGACGCGGAATTAAAATTAGATTTTAATTCGGGCGAACAAATTAATTTAGAATTAATTCGTTAGCGATGTGAATAGTGAATTCGCTAGGCGTAATCATTTAATTACGACGCGACGGAAAAATCGTTAATTTGGAATCAACGAACCCGAGCCCGAGTGTGATTGCGAGCGCATTCGTATTTCGAATTCGAGTGCGGCGTCGCACGTCGCATCAAGCGTCAAATCACTTGTCACTTTGAGTGATGTGTGACTTGACAACATGTCACTTTAATAAAGTTGATGTGAATAGTGATGGACATGATGTGCATAGTGTTTGCCTTTATTGTTTGACTTTTTAAATGCAAATTCAAGTGAAATTCATTTGAAATTCACTAAAGTGTATAAGATATACTTGAAATGCAAATGCAAAACACTTAATACACAATTTCATCTCTCATTTTCTTCTCCATAGCTCACGCCCAAACTGAAAAATGTGGACTGGTTTTGAACCATTTTAGGCGTGAATAGGGAAGCCAAGAGTTGGGTTTTTGTGGCAAAAACCGCAAGTGCTAGCACACTACGAGTCTTGCGAAGGTGGTAGGGAGGTTCACCCATGAGCCGGGATCCGTCGGCGAGGCTTGGAGCTCCGTTTCTCAGCTCAAAATCTGATTTTGAGAGCAGTGGACTGCTGCAGTGGCGCCACCAAAACAGTGAGCAAAGTGGCTTCATTCGTCTTCAAATCGACTCAACCGATCAATGTGAGTATTCCGCTATCTCCGTTGGTGTGTTCACACATTGTTTTCATGTCTTGTTTGATCTTGGGACCTAGATTAATACCAACAATGGCATCAAGAGCTTAGGTTCAAGCATGAAAAATGTAGGGCTTAAAATTGGGTATTTTGGATTTGAGCATGATTTTATGAAATTGGATGATTGAGCATGTTTAAATGTTGTTGAATTGAAGATTGATTTGATCAATTTCAAGAAAATATGATTGGATCAATTTTGCCCAAAAATGTTAAGTTGGCCGAATGGTAATGGTGTTGGAATTCTTGGAATTTTTCATTATTAATTCATTGGATGAGTTGTAATGAAGTAGGATGATGTTGATTTGAGATTGAATTGGATTAATTTTGAATTGAACAAAAACCCCTAATACCTTCACCTTGGCCGAATCTACAATGCCCTTGAACGTCTTGGATTTTTGATTTTATGAACATTGGATGTGTATGGAATCATTTAGGATGTTGATTTAATGTCGATTGTGGATTTGATTGGATTGAAACCAAATCGGATGTGAAATCCTTCCTTGGCCGAGACTAAAGAAGCATGTAAATGGGTTTGATTTTTGATTAATTTATGTTGGACACCAATTGATGAAAATGACCATGATTAATTATATAAATTCATGTTTTAGAAATGTTAATTTGGGTAATTGATCATGTAATACACTTTGGTAATTAATTGGGAAAATGGATTTTTTGAATTTAATTATTTGGGCCTATTTTTGATATTAGGCTTCTAATGTTGTAATTGGGCCTATTGGGCTTGATTTTATCAAGTTGGGTTTAGGCCAAGTGGATTGGATCCAATTGGGCCCAAAACCTTAACCATAAAGCCCAAATGCGACTAATGAACCTTTAAAGTTCAATTGGGCCTAATGGGCCAAGATTGATTTATGGGCTTATGGGGTAAATCCCGTATTGGACTTTGGTTATCGGTTTGACCCGAGTGACCAAAAGTCCACGCTTTAGAAATCAATTAAAAGCCCATTGGACTTTAATTGAATTGACGTTGGACGTTAATCGGTCTTTGAGACGCGTTACGATTAAATTTGGAATTTAAATCGTAAAAGGTTTATTAAATAAAAGTGTAATATTTAATTTGGAATTGAATAGTGAATTAGTATTAAATACATGTTAAATTAGATTTAATGATGTAGTTTAATTTAATTCATGAATTCGTACTCTAAGTACTTATTCGCAAAAACGAGTTTGACTCGAACAAAATCAAATCGTTGTTTGAACATTGGATGATCACTTAATTATCAGATTAATTAATTTGATTAGATTGATTGATAGCATGCTTATGTGTGTGAATACGTGGTTGTGTTGTATGAATAATGTATATCGGATGGATAATAGTCGGGTGGGGCAATTTTAGAAATTGTTGTAATAAATTCGATTTATTAAATTGGACCTGCGTGTCCAGCCTTATCACTTCATTCTCTTTGTATTCTCTTCTCACCTATTCCCCTCCATGTAAATTAGGTTTCTTTAGAAGTGTAGTGTAACGGGTAGAAGTAATACAAGTGCTAGCTTGAGTGAGAAAGGAGAGAGATTTGATCTAGGATCAATGTGTTAAGTATCCATCCGCATATCATTATTATTTATTTTCATACTCGCTTTATTATGTATTTAGAATGCATGTTTAAGGGTGTATGATGATGAGACCTTAACAAAGATAATTAAATTGGTAGCCAATTTGCACGCGAAAAACCCTCGTTAAATATCAAGCGTTTATTTTCCTTCCATTGAGTGATTCTTACTCAAGATCCGAGATTGGCAGGGGTTGTTGGCCAAAGTCAAGCCCTTGTCCGTCGAAGATGTGTTTTAATCACGAGGCTTTGTTCCATATCGGTGTCTTGTCCAAGTTGTGGTTTGTTGGCCAAGTCAAGACCACTTCTTGTCCATTGACATTGATTACGAAGCTTCCATGTCAATGGGTCCGCGCTTGACTGGGATCACTAGGTTTGTTGTGCCAAAGCCAAGGCCTAGTTGATTCAGAGGAAAAAGGTTAGGGTATATATTCGATATATAGGCATATATTAGATATATGTTTGGGACTTGGATGTCCACCTACTGGATCTAGGAGTTGGATGGGATCCAATTGATCTTCGAGATCTACCTAGTTAATTATCATACAATTTGTTGGCCAAAGTCAAGATTGTGTGATATTTAACGGGATCCTAGCCCACTAGGAAACACGGTTTCCCGAGTACTCGACAGAGGGTTAGAGGCTCGACGAAAAATAATGGGAGGCAAGTATTGAATTTGCAACATTCGTTCGAATACTCGCTAAACGCGCCTCATCTATATTTTACTCGTCATATAATTAAAAGTATTAGTTTGACTAATATTTTATGTTTTTTAAAAATATATATAGTTGGACTATATACAAATTCATTCGATATATAGTTGATTTTATAATTGGATTATAGTAATCAATATAATTGAATTAAAATTATAGTTGATTAAATAGTTGGATTATTGTAATCATTATAATAAATAGTACCTTATTAAATTGATTAAATAGTTGGACTATTGAAATCAAGAAAGAATTGAAAGGTTGAATATTTAAAATATATAATCCTTGGGTTAAATGTTTTAAATGATTTAATTTTCAATTGGGAATTAATAATAGGTTAATTTATTTGATAAAATAACTTATTATGACTAGGCCCATAATTAAGCAAATAAAGTAGAGCATAAAATCTTTGGAAGATTTATGTGATGATGACTTTAGTGCTTAATTTAATAACTTGTTAATAAATCTATCTTAGATTTAAAAGTATTTAAAAGTATTAAGTTGCAATTAATAATTCTTGGAGAATTAATTGACTATTCTAGTGGAGAAAAGTCAAAGTTTGCAATTGGGCCAGTTGCACAAGGTGCACATCATTTCGATATCTGAAACCCAAGGCTTGGCCAAAGGTTGTGAATATTGAAAAGATAATTGACATATCCCAAAGTGACTACATTTGGATATGGCGGACACGAATGAATTAAAGAAAGGGCGAGGCTCTGACTTTAAAATATTTGTCAAGTTATGTTCACTACTAGTATTGAAATTGGATTTTAAATACTTAGTGTGGTACATAAAAAATGTATTGATGTTCAGAATCCGCTATGAGCTGGATACTGACTTCAAGTCGAGATTTCTCTGCAAATCGGAAACGGGACGAAATTCGCTGTTTCGCCGTAGATACCTAAGTTAGGAAATACCCTTTGGGTATGTACTTAAATTAGGAACTGTATAAAGTAACTAGTTTGACTAGAGACATTATCTCTATATCAGTGTTTAAGCCGTTGCGGATAAACCTTTATATTCTAGAACACTAAAGTGTTTTATTATATAAAGATGATACTGAGATAAACACATTAGATGTGAATAACAGAATTTATTTTTGAATATAATAAAATCTCAAACATATAAAAATGACAAATAAATAGCTCAAATTGATTTGATCAATAGAGACTTATTTGTGGCATTGTTGTCTAGGACGCAATTAAACGAGACTCGTATATCCACACTTTTGAAGAGTGGGTACTAGGACTGATTTGACTATTCAAATAAGGTCTGCGAATCTAGTTTATTAGGTAAAGTACCTAAAATACTATTTACTTGGTAATGTAAAAGGGCCACCGATCTGTTAGCCCTATTCATGGTGAAGTAAGTGGGCCCATATCTAGCTAGGCTAGATGTGAACATGAATATTTCGTGACCTTAACGGATGTGGCATCACGTTATGGTTATGTGTTTCTTTTGAAGAACACAAATCGGAAACTTAAAGTTTCGACACGAAGTAGATAAACAGATCGGCTATAGTATTATTCCGCCACGGTAAGACCGTAATGGAAAATACTTAAGCAGTAAGTTTCATACGTACATGAAAGAGTACGGTATTCTTTCAAATGAGGACTCCTCCCGAGACACGTCAGTTAGACGGTGTGTCCGAACTAAACTAAAAACCGAATTTTGTTGGACATGATAAGGTTTATCACGAGTCGCTCTGAGCTACTGTTTCCTTCAATAGGATATGTATTAACAGTGCAAAACTTATTTAGAATAAGGTTCCATATAAATCTGTTTGACAGATGTCATATAGGATATGAACAGGGAAGAAACGAGGTTTTTCATTCCTGATAATTTGGGTATGCCAGGCATAACGTTTGGATGATACCAAACTAAAAGACCCAAATTGGATAAGTGCCAATATAGGTTATCCTAAGGGAAACCTTAAGTATAGTACTTGTAAATCTCACATGAGAACAATGTGATTGTTGCTCACCATGCGGTTTTCCTGAGAGGAATACCGATATGCAGTGGTCAGTGGGAGGATAGTGATACTCGATGGAAATCGGAGTAATACTGTTCAAGGCACGAAGTCCTTAATGGAACACAAATAGTTCATCTATGATGAATCTATACCATTAATCTTCAAATACACGAGAAACTAGTAGATCGGATAGAGTCAGAAAACAACCTAGGGTATGGGTTTCTGATCTAACCTCATAAAGATGTCAATCTTATGAAGGTATATCCACCGACTACGTTTTGGGGAAGTGATACGAGGTATCGACTCCCTATTATGGCAAAGTGCCATGAGTACGAAATGGATTCCATGTATAACAACTATTTTGGATACTAGTTGTTGTACCACAAGGCATTGTGCCTATTGGTACATTAACGTCTTCAAGGAAGACATACATGGAAGGCAACATACCAACGTACAAAGCTGGGCTTTTGACGGAAAGGTATCGTTATCAACATTGTGTTAATAACGGTTTAAACCTTTTGCCTGTTGCCATGGTAAATCCATTTTGAAGATGCTTGTTGATAACTGCGTATTTCATTTATGAAATGTGTCAATTATAGATCAAAATCGCTTTCCTGAAAAGGAAACCTTTTGGAGGATGTTTACAACATCTTGACGATTTTATATAACCGACAAACGAGGTTTGCGGGTTATTCGATCCATGTTTGGATTAATGCAAGCATAAGGTTCTTGGAACTGTCGTTTTGAAATAATCATAATGGTTTATGATTTGAATCAAAACGAAATAATTCTTGTGTATATAAGGAGGTTAGTGGGAGAGCGCACTGACAGTTAAATTCCCATATTGCAATTGATGAAAGCTTGGCTTTCAATAGAAATTCTCCGTAGAATTCTGGGGAGTAACAACCTTTATTCAAGGAATAAAGATCTACTGGGATAGATTTGGAGTTGTTAACACTCTCTGGGAAATTGTACATTTAAAATGTACTTGTATTGGTGTGTCATACGCTTCGAGCATATGGAGTCACAATCAGGGTCAATCCTAGTGACAGTCACTGGATTGAAGTTAAGAACATCTGTTAGTATATTAGAGAACTAAAGATGATATCTTAAACTATGGAGAAGGAGAACTTGAAGTGACTGGGATCACTGCTGCAAGTTTCCAAACGATTAAATAATACGGTACTATTAAGTTTGAACACTGGGACAGTGAGCTGGAAATATTTCGAGCAAGATAACTATTGCCGAATAAACAACAAATGCGGATTATTGCTGCAGCTGAGGCAGCAATAGAAGCCATTTGGGTCGAAAATAAATCTAATTAGATTAGATATATTTTGTTAGTGGCTGAGCTAGGCGTCAGCACAGGCTAACGAATTAAAGGTCTCATCGACGATCCATATATATACTTCTATATCATCTGATTCGTTCGGATCACACATCGTGGCGATGTGATGATCGTATAAATCGCATCAGACGATTATCAAAAAAATCCGCTGACGAAAACCTTTCCTCAGCAATTTGAGCGAACCGTACATAGTTCGAGTGTGGGACACTTGAGTGACTGGCTATGTGCCAAGTGGGAGATTGTTGGACAAAATGACCCATTGCGTCACTATTTGCACAGATCATTGTGTTGTTGTAGCAAATTAACTATGTGACAAGGAAATTGCACTCTCATCATTTGTGATTAGATCACCATAGATATATAAATGAAGAGAGGTCCCTGTGATTAGTTCCTGGACTGAGAATGATATGAGACAGTATCAGTCCCCGAAGGATTAATCATTAAATATCCCTAGCCGGAGTATTATCGAGACTGGACATCGATAATGCGGATAGGCTAGTATTGCACTTGTGCGCGTTGTGAGGGCACAACGGCATAGTTCTCATATATATAAGTATTGGATACTTATGCAAGTGCGATAGGAGGTCGTGTTTCACCGATGGTACGGGAAACAGCTTCGCTCTGGATAGACCCCTCGGAATCCCATTGGTATTATGACTATGTGTCTATGGGAGGCCGAAATCAAGGTAGGTGTGTATAGTCTTAACCTGAGACTTACATCGCTAATACTTACGATAATCGATAGACTTTGGTCTTGGTGGTACAGGGCTTTTTAACCGTTCTGGGTACACCACTTCTGGGTTTATCAGAGAGTCGTAGTGTATGGGTGTGATGTCAAGACGGAAGTATCACTTCAGTCATAGTGGAGATGATGTCACGCAGGATACGGTACTAGTGCTCTTGAGTGATGCGCATCCAATCGGGATATTGTGACCAGGTCATTAATATCCGATTATAGAGACTATGTTACCAGACATCCGATATGTGTTTCGGACGGGGCAAACACTTATCCAGCCCCAGCCCTAGCACGTGACTATCCGATACTGGGCCGATATGCACAATACAATGGTATACTACGTGATACAGATCTTAATATTCTTAATGGATATGTCCGGAGAATTGGGTAGACTTGGTGCTTTGCTAGGAGTCGACCTTGTCTCGTAAATCGGTAGAACGTAATACTTGGTACGTACGTGATTCGGATACTCCGACGACCGTATTTACTGCCAACTTATCCGGGGATCTCATGGGTCGCTTCCCGATAATCCACCGATGACGCACAACTCGCACTCTTAAATAATCTGGGATTATATAGAAGAGAGAGAAAATTAATCTAGGATTAATAACGGAGATATTTTATCTAGGATAAAATATCGTCAAGAGAGAGATAACGATTAATTTGAAATTAATCGGTAAATTAATATATTCGATATATTAAACAAAATTAGATTTCGACGCGGAATTAAAATTAGATTTTAATTCGGGCGAACGAATTAATTTAGAATTAATTCATTAGCGATGTGAATAGTGAATTCGCTAGGCGTAATCATTTAATTACGACGCGACGGAAAAATCGTTAATTTGGAATTAGCGAACCCGAGCCCGAGTGTGATTGCGAGCGCATTCGTATTTCGAATTCGAGTGCGGCGTCGCACGTCGCATCAAGCGTCAAATCATTAGTCGCATCAAGCGTCAAATCACTTGTCACTTTGAGTGATGTGACTTGACAACATGTCACTTTAATAAAGTTGATGTGAATAGTGATGGACATGATGTGCATAGTGTTTGCCTTTATTGTTTGACTTTTTAAATGCAAATTCAAGTGAAATTCATTTGAAATTCACTAAAGTGTATAAGATATACTTGAAATGCAAATGCAAAACACTTAATACACAATTTCATCTCTCATTTTCTTTCTCCATAGCTCACGCCCAAACTGAAAAATGTGGACTGGTTTTGAACCATTTTAGGCGTGAATAGGGAAGCCAAGAGTTGGGTTTTTGTGGTAAAAACCGCAAGTGCTAGCACACTACGAGTTTTGCGAAGGTGGTAGGGAGGTTCACCCATGAGCCGGGATCCGTCGGACGAGGCTTGGAGCTCCGTTTCTCAACTCAAAATCTGATTTGTGAGAGCAGTGGACTGCTGCAGTGGCGCCACCAAAATAGTGAGCAAAGTGGCTTCATTCGTCTTCAAATCGACTCAACCGATCGATGTGAGTATTCCGCTATCTCCGTTGGTGTGTTCACACATTGTTTTCATGTCTTGTTTGATATTGGGACCTAGATTAATACCAACACAATCGAATATAATTAAGGATGGCAACGAGCCGGGCTTGGGCCGGGCCCGGGCCTGATTTTTTAATTATAAATAATATTATTTTAAGCCCGGATCCGATTTTTTTATTATAAAAAATTATAAATATAAAAATTTATTATAAAAATATTATATTTTTTGAATTAAAATATTTATTTATTTATTTTAAGCCTGGATCCGTTTTTTTTATTATAAAAAATTATCAATATAAAAAAATTTATTATAAAAATTTATATATTTTATAAATTAAAATATTTATTTATTTATTTTAAGCCCGGGCCGGGCTGGGCTAAAGCCCGCCTGGGCCGCGCCGGGCTGGGCTTCGGCTTTTCTGCCACCCCTAAATATAATGATTACTATAGTATAACTATATGATCAATTACAATTGATAGGTTACATTCAAATGTATTGATTACTATAATCCAATTATATAACCAACAACAAATGAAGTAGTTTGAATACAGTCCAACTGTTAAATTAAAACAACAATTGAATATTAGTCCAACTAATATATTTATAAATAATTAATGATGAAATAGAAATGAGCGCGTATTGGCAAGTATCTAAATAAAATTGGAAATTTAATACTTGCCTCTCACTATTTTTTGGCGAGCCTCTAACCATATGTGGAGTACTCGGGAAACCTAGTTTCCTAGTGGGCTAGGATACTGTTAAATAACACACAACCTTGACTTTGGCCAACAAATTGTATGAAACTGACCGGCGTAAACACACACGTATAACGCAAGCGTACGTATCGTTCAAGTAGTATAAAAAGTATCGATCCCACGATGACTTAATACCTAAACTATTAATTTTATGAGGTCAAATGATTACTAGTATCTAATAGGTTGATTGATTGATTTAAAATGGTGACGATTCTAAATTTAAAAGCAAGTAAATAAAAGTGTCGAAAGTAGGTTTTAAGAAAATTCAATATTAAAAACTATCTAGGGTTGTGATTTCTTTTAATATCATTTTAAAGATGAAGTTGTTATCTTAAAGTTGGGTAATATATTGATTTATTAACCTGGAACACTAAATTATGAAAAAGCCTCTTCCGATGGTCAATTACAAAAACCCAGTCTAATCCAATTAAACCATATGTCTATGTTAACCAAATTACCTGGATTCATTAAGATTAAGTTCCAATTATGGCTACCCCCGCCTGACATGTATATTCTTATCCTGTAAGGAAATCTATTAAAGGGTTATCTATCCTCAAGGAAGATCGTAGGCTATTGAGTCTGAGGTCTTAAACTTAAAATCCATATGTCTAGTTCATTTTAAGTTTACCTAATCAATTTTATTAATGGCCAGTTAATTAAAAAACATTAAGATTAAGACTCAATAAATAAATCTTTATATTACCTAAACTATAATCTAACCCCTTATAAACCGGTGATATTAGAATTCATCACAACCCTAGATAACTAACTTAGTTATGACACATAGCTAGGGCTGGTAAAATAAAAGACATAAAATAAAAATACTGAAAAGTAAATGCGTTAAAGTAAATACTGAAAGGTGAAAATAAAATAAAATGCTAAGGTAAAAGGAATTAACTTCTACTATTTGCTATTTAAATATCTCCCATAAAATAATATATAAACTTGTGATAATATTACCAACCGACCAATCTGGCGGTATCCTAATTAAGTCAAATTAAGTCAAACCAGCCATTAAGGCGGTAATATTTGTCCATAATCCAGCCATAAAGGTGGAACCAAAATAAACCAGCCATAAAGGCGGAACCAAAATTAAATTACCAACCTACCAATCTGGCGGTATCCTTGATTAGTCAGGTTTAAACCAGATTAAAATTAAATTACCAACCGACCAATATAGCGGTATCCTTTTTAAGTCAAATTTTAAATAGTGAATATATTATTTTTAAGGGAGATTAATCTAAATAGCAATAGTAAAATAATTACCTTTCACCCTAGCATGGGGAAGTTACCTCATCATGGTGAATAGTAAAAACTGTAAAAAGTAAAGAAAATAAATTACTATTATTACAGAACGTAATTAAAATTAATTACAAAACTAAAATTAAAAGAAACTTAGAGAGAGAAGAACTCTCTATTTACATAAAAGAAATGTGAGAGAATGGTACAATAAAATATGAAATCTCGAGCTCAATTTATAGGCCTCGGTGGGGTTCCAGCGTCGCGACGCCAAGGCCTTTGGCGTCGCTACGCCAGCTGCAGTCGACGTGGCATGCTCTGGTTTTGACATGTGGAAATTCGGATAAGAAGATAAGGCGACACGTGGCGAGGCGGCTAAGAGCTCAATTATTATGCTGACGTGGCGATGACGTGGCAAGGCGGCTGAGATCAATTGTTGGCACCGTAGGATTGCGACACGTGTCACGTTGTGATTGGCTGATGCTGACGTGGCATGTTGACTCGGTTGACCTGCTGACGTGGCGCTGACGTGGCAAAGTTGACTCGTTAACCGGATGACGTGGAGACACATAGGATGACACGTGGCATGCGTGGAAATAGTAATTGTCGGCACCGTAGGATGATGACACGTGGCACGGCGCACGTTAGCAGATCGGCTGTGATGGTGACACATGGCACGGCGCACGTTAGCAAAGTCAAACTTCTCAAATTCTGACCCGTTGACCCGGCGCACATTAGCAGACTCTGGTGCACGTTAGGCGTCGCGACGCCTAGGTCTTGCGCGTCGCGTACGCGCACAAATTACCAAAATGCCCTTTTTGCCAATTTTTCCTGTTTTGCCCAAATAACCTCCAGAATGTCCTGAAACTTTATTTATCTACAAAATAACACAAAACACATCAAAATATTCACAAAACTCAAGAAACTATACAAAATATTAGGTTAAATGAGTGGGAAATAGTGATAGAAATACCACTCATCAGAAACTTAACTAGGTAGATCTCTAAGATCAATTGGATCCCATCCAAATCCTAGATCCAGTAGGTGGACCTCCAAGTCCGAAACATATATCCAATATATGTAAATATATCCAATATATTTCCTAACCTGTTTCCTCTGAATCAACTAAGCCTTGGCTTTTGCTCAACAAGCTTAATGAAACCAGTTAAGCGTGACCCATTGACAGTGGGAAAGCTTCGTAATCGAGGTCGATGAACAAGAAGTGACCTTGACTTTGGCCAACAAATCACAACTTACCCAAGACGTACGATATGGAACAAAGCTTTCATGCACATCCGCGATGGACAAAGGTCTTGACTTTGGCCAACAAACCAATGCCAATCTTGGATCTTGAGAGAGAATCACTCAATGGAAGGAAAAACGCTTAATATAAAATGAGGGTTTTTTTCGCGATTTGGCAACCAATTTATTATCTTTAATTAGGTCTCATCATACACCCTTCAGCATACATTCTAAAAGCATAATAAGGCGCGAATAAAATAATAATGATATTCGGATGGATATATAACAAATTTGTTCCTAGAACAAATCTCTCCATTTTCCTCTCTCCCGCTAGCACTACTCATAATTCTACCCAATTACATAATACTTCTAAAGAAACCTCATTTACATTGAGGGGAATTGGTGAGAAGAGAAATACAAAAAGAATAGAGATAATAGGCTGGACAAGCAGGTCCAATTTAATAAATTCTAAATTTATTACAACAATTTCCAAAATTGCCCTCACCCTTCTAATATCCATCTGATATACATTATTCATACAATACATCCAAGTATTCACACAAAGCATGTTATCAATCAATCTAATCCAATTAATTAATCTTTGATTAATGACCATCCAATGTTCAAACAACGATTTGATTTGCGCGAGTCCAACTCGTTTAAGAATAAATACTTAAAGTACATATTCTTGAATTATATCGAACTATAATTTTAAATCCAATTTAAATTATATTCAATACTAATTCATATTTAATTCCAAATTAAATAATTACACTTTTAAAAGTGCCTTTTAGACTTGGATTCCAAATCCAATCTACATGGGTCTCAAAGGCCCAATTAGTATCCAATACTTTTAATTAAAGTCCAATGGGCTTTTAATTAATGCTTTAGGCTTAGGCTTTTGGCCAAAATGGATCTAACCAATAATGCCTAGGCCCAATAGGAATCACCCTGTGCCATAGAATCAATTTTGGCCCATTAGTCCCAATTAATTATTAAAGGCCCAATGTCATACTTTGGACTTTATGGAAATGGTTTTAGGCCCAATTGGATCTAACCCAATTGTCCTACACCAAACTTGGCACAACCAAGCCCATTAAGCCCAATTACAACAAATTAAATTAATACAACATTCCAAATTACATATTAATTCAATTAAAGTGCAATTAACATAATTAATCAATTAATCTAATGTTTCCAAAACACTAATTAATTCAATTAATCATACTCAACATTTCCAATTCATGACCAACACAAATTGAAGCAAAATCAATTCCATACCATGCTACATACTCACGGTTTTGGCAAGGAAATTATGATACAATTTGATTTCAATCCAATTAAATCAACATCTAAAATACATTTCATGCCAATTAACATATCCAATTGCTAATTATAAAAAAATCACTATGAGTCCTCTAGGGCATGTATTCGGCCATGTATAAGAATTTGGGGATTTTTGATCCAATCAATTTTTCACAAATTCAATGATATACAAATCTAATTCAACATCATATAAACATAACCCAACCATCAATTTAGGCATTTCATGCTCCAAACACAAAAATCCCAAATTTAAAGTAATGAACCCTAGATTTTCAAATCAAACTTAGGAGGCTCTGATACCATTGAAAGTGTTCCTAGAACATGCCAAGATCGTCTAAAAGTGATTCTTATGTGAATTATCAAGTGAGTTGCGGAATTAACTTACATTTATTGGATGAGTTTCAAAACTTTTTCCATGTATTTGATGAAGCTCCAAGCTTTCTTAAGTGTTTCCAACACTTGGGTGAGTTTCCCTATCACCTTGATTCACTCATTTATGTGCTAGCAAGAACATATATTTGAAAGAAAACTTTCCCTTCCAATGGAAGCCATATTCGGCCAAGAGAGAAGAAATGAGAGAGATGAATGGTAAGTCATATTCCAAAGTTGACTTGCTTTAATTTATATTAGGTTGGTGTGTAGGATTTGGTTTGTGTGTTTTAAAAGCAATCCAAGCCTTTCACACAACCAATTACCAAATTCCATCACTAGTCAAACATTTGATGTAAGTTGGTGGGCCCCACTTAAAATCCAAATTTAAGTCGGACAATCCAACATGCAACGTCGCTCGGGCCCGGGTTTTTTTAATTCCGAATTAAACGAAATACCATTGCGACTTAATTAAATCCAATTTAATTAAATAATAATGCCTCGCGATATTATTATGTAAGTCGCTTACGAATTAATTCCAAATTAATTCATTCGCTAGAATTAAAGTCCAATTTAATTCCGCATTGAAATAAAATTTCAATTAATATATCTAATATATTATTTTAGCCCAATTAAATAAATTAAATAGTAAAATCCAATTTCACTATTAAATTTAGTTTACCGATTAATTCCAAAATAATCGCGTTCTCTCTTCTCGACGAATTTAATCCCAGATAAATTCTCGACGCAATTAATCCCAGATTAATTCTTTCTCTTGATAATTAATTCCCAGATTAATTATTGTCGTGATTAATCCCAGATTAATTTTCTGTTCGAGTCAAATCTAAATGGTGAATCTTCGGGAAGCGACCCAAGAGGTCCCTGGATATGTTGGCAGTAAATACGGTCATCAGACTATCAGAATATGTGCGTACCCGATACCACGTTCTTACCGATTTACAAGACATGGTTGGCTTCTAGCAAAGCACCGTGCCTACCCAATTCTTCATAAATATTCTTTAAAGGAATATGTAATCTTTGTCAGGCATAGCATACGTAGTATTGCGTATTACAATCCAGTATCAGATATCACATGTTAGGCCTAGGGCTGGAATTGTGTATGCCCCGTACGAAGCATATATATTGGATCTCTGGTAACTAGTCTCTATAATCGGATAATCATGACCTAGTCATATTGTCCCGATGACTGCAGTACTTAAGAGTATTAGTTCCATATCCTACGTGATCACCATCTCCATATGACTGAAGTGATACTTCCATCTTGACATCACACCCAATACACTACGATTCTCAGTATACCCAGAAGAGGCGTACACTGAACCTGTTAAAGCCACGGACGACCAAAACCAAAATATACTGATTGTCGCAAGTATTAGCGATGCCAGTCTCAGGTTAAGACCAAATACACCTACCCTGATTCGGATTCCCATAGACACATAGTCATACTACCAATGAGATTTTGATGGGTCTATCCAGATCGAAGCTGTTTCCGTACCATCCATAAAAAGAACCTCATATTACACCTGCATGGGTATCCAATACCCAAATATATAAGAACTATGTCGTTACACTTCCATAACACACACAAGTGTAACACTAGCCTATTCCGTCCAGTCTCAATAATACTACGACTGGGGATATTTAATGATTAAACCTTACGTGGATTAATACGGTCTCATATCTTATTAATATGGTACTAATCATATGGACTTTTATCATTTATATATCTCGGTAATCCAATTACAAATGATAAAAGAGCAATTTCCTTTGTCACATAGTTAATTTTTACAACAACACCATGTTCTGTACAATTAGTGATGTTATGGGTTATAATTGTCCAACACAATGTGGGGTACACAAAATTGTTCTCTCATAAACTATATGGGTGAACCTTGGCTACCTCAGTCCTTCTTCATCAGTAAAAGATAAAGATCGCCCATTTACAATATCGATTAAGCCTATTATGGGGATCGTTTCATTGTTTAGAAATGTTGAATTAGGCCCTCGGTAATCACGGTTGTGGCAGAGACGGACTTGGAGATATCCAAAAGTATACAAATATGTCATAACAAGGCGTACCTTTCCTGGATGAAAGCCAGTGCGGATATCGGACTCATGCATCTATCATATTCGGATCATGTTTGGACCTTCTAAGCCTATCAAGGTTTTCATACAAATTGGGCCGTTATCATTTTAAAGCGTTCAATCAGATTATCGCGAGGTGTAAACTTGTCCCAGTTGAAAAGGCTTAACAGGTTTACACTTTTACGATAAGGTGGCTAAATAACTTCAAATGATAGAGGGCCCAAACACAAGGTGGCCCATCGTCATTTTATAAATGTTTGGTCCAATCATCATAAGAGATAAACTCATCCCAATTTAAATGGCCCAACAAGTTCGTATCCTATGACGAGAAACCCAAATCGATCCAAATGATAATGGGCCCAAACACAAGCATGGGAATAACTTCTATAGGACACATAACTATGGTTCGTATGTGGGCTTACAAGGGTATGGATAAGGCTTTCATCGGTGAAGGGTTACACAAAACTAGGTCTCCCCACTCAAGGGTTCGAGCGACCAAGTGAGCATGCATTTTTTATACCCTATGGTACATGCCAACGAGTGATGGTTATCATCACATAACGATCCGCCGCCTTAACTGAAAGCAACTTCACTATACATGACGCCATCGGGGGTAAGAAGGGTATGTAAAATATATGAGACTTGGTTAACCAAAGCCAAAGCCACAGACACTACAAGGTATTATTTCGGGGTCGATTCTCTATCCCCAGTGGAGTCGCCATCTGTAGGAGCGAAGCGGGGTTTACCGCTATGCCTATGATGCCCGGTGACCATGACACTGTTGGGCTCGCAGCCTGTAGAGAGTATGGATTAGCCCGCGGGGGACTAAACTGGAGAATAAATGAGTCCCCTCCCAGTGTGAACTGGGAAAGATTTAAGGCCGCACTCACCCCTCGCAAGGGAAGACCTCAAATCGTTGGGTTCGGAATGGTCCATTATTTATGCCAGTATAATGGACGGGTTCACACAATGGTATAGCCAAGTCTTAATGTAATTCATGCATAAAAGTGAATAAAAATGTAATAACATACCAAACCAAAATAATAATCACAATAACGTAGTTCCAAAAGTACATTAAATTAAGAAATACGAGATGCGATAACGAAAATTATAATAAACAATCAAAAGCATGAAAAGCGTCAATAAATGAATAGCAAACAAAAAGGGGGGTTAATCACGCATATATGAGTATTTCCCGAGTGGCACGTGGAGTTGTAACCCAAGTACAAATCGCACTACCGTCCATTCGGATTCGGCTATGAAATTTACTTCTGGATTTCCATCCGATATACCACAAGGGATAATAACACACATAATCATCAATGCAATGTAAGTGGACATAAAAATATAACCATGCATAGGATAATCGTCAACATGAACAAACATAAACAAAATAAATACGAAATAATAAAATAACGATAAATAGACAAAAAGATAAATAACAAAATAAAGGCGAAATAATAAAATAACGATAAATAGATAAAAAGATAAATAATAAAATAAAGGCGAGATTATAAAATAACGATAAATAGACAAAAATATAAATAACAAAATAAAGGCGAGATAATAAAATAATGATAAATAGGTAAAAAGATAAATAACAAAATGCCAAAGAAAAAAATGTGACCAGAAATTTGGCCGTCTTTGATGTAGGACTTCACATACCTGGCTGGATGTATTTCCCATCCAGCAAGACATGCAGCGTTCGGAACTATAAAAATAAATGTGTTAAGGGAGCCTTAGGGTACTACCTTTTAAGTTTCTTTCTCGGAAGTGCGTTAGGCCATCGCCGGAAGGATCGCTGGTTCGCTATTTTTTGTTGCTGGTTTGCTGTTTCTGCTCGTTGTTTTGCTATTTTCTAGTTGATGTTTTGATGTTTCTGGTTGCTATTTTGTTGTTTTCTGGTTGCTGTTTGCTGTTTTGGTAGCTGTTTCGGTGGTTAGCTGTCTTACTGTTTCTGTGGTTTGCTGTTGCTTTTTTTGGTTGTTTATAGTTGTTTTTTTTTGTTGTTTCTCGGTTGCTATCTATTTTTCTGGTTGTTTTTTTTGTTGTTTTTGGTTGTTTCTCGGTTGTTTTTGGTTTTTTTTGGTTGTTTCTCGGTTGCTGGCTGTTTTTCGGGTTGTTTTTTTAGTTGTTCTGGTTTGTTGTTTTGGTGGTTCCCCCTTGTTGTTTTTCGGTGTTTCTGATTTTTCTTGTGCTTTCGATTTTCTATTTTTTTTGTTGTTTTGGTGAAGCCTAGGGTTTTGATTTTTGTTGGTTGTCGTCCAAGAGCCTCCTTTTATGTCAAGATTTGGTCTATTTTTTATAATGGTTTGAAGGGATCTCCAATTAGGGAAACAAATCATGGAAATTTGGGAGATATATTATCAATTTATTTTGGAAATAAAATCTTATAAATTTGGTGATAATGAGATCTCAAATCTTGTTAATTTGGTAAGGATGAGATTTCAAATTTCGGTTAAGTTTGGCAAGAAGAGGATTTCAAATCTTGTTAAATTGGAAAGTGTTTATGAGGGGATTTTAGTGTGTGGGCCGATTGCATGGTGGATGGCGTGGGCTGCATGGGTCGGTTGGGGTTGAGGACAATGGACTGAGCGAATCTGAGGCTGGCTAGTGAGTCCGAATCAGATGAGGGCTAATTTTGGAGGTTTTCTTTCCTTCCGGCATTCGTTTTTCGCAACTTCCGCAACTTTTCAGGTAATGCCTCCATACGAGGCTCATCATCGGGCTCATGCAAAAATATAATGTCTATAACAATTTAAGGACCAAAATGATCAAAATGAAAAGTTTTGGGGGCAATTCTGTAATTAAGAAAAATATAGAAAAAATGATTGTTCGTATTCATGAATTATATATAAATATGATTCGGATTGGTGTTTTGAGCACCAACCCCAACACTGTCAGTGATGGGTTGCTTCTTGCCCTTATCTTCTAATTTTTTCTACTGCTCTTTTACTAAACTGCAAGACACTTCCTTTATCTGGCCCCCAAAAACTTAGCAGCATTTTCATTTAAACACATAATTGGTACATTATGGAGCTGAACCCCAAAAACACAGTTTCTTCAAATCTGTGCTTACCAATCTCTCCCATCCCCGTGATAGATGTAAGGACTAACAATGAATTCTCAAAATACCATGGGTCAATTACCGTTACTCTTATTCGATCCATCTCACATCCAAATCAGAACAATTAAGTCTTCTGACATAGGGCTTCTATCTTCATTAACTTCATTCTTCTCCATGCCAGTTGGATAGTCGCCTTAAAAGCTTCTCCATTTGTTAGTTTGGTTGATAGGATCTTTCCTATCAGACATACCCCTAGTATATCCTTACCTTCACTTTGTAGCTTGTCTGACAGTTTAATTTCCCCTTTCCCTCCAGAGACATTTCGTTGCACAACTTAACTAACTCGTCAGAATCCATTAAAGACGCAAATCGCACAAATGAGCAATAAACTTCCCTTTAATGAATAACAATAACTTTCCTTTAACAAATAAAAGATAAGAGGTAACACCAAAACCAGTGTATCAAGTTTGAGTCATAAGACTCAAGAGAAAGTCTTCTACTCAAGAGAAGAGGGCTGTTGATAATGTGAGAATAATCATCATATGAGAATAATCATCATATTAGGAAAACACCTTAATTAGTCACAATTTTTTTGTTAGGGTTGGTGCTCGAAGTGCCAATTTCTATTTGTATTTCCCTGTAAATACTTATGTAAGCATTTTATTATGAATAAAATAAACAGTTTCTATAATATAACATAATATATGGTAAAAACATAATTGACCATAGAATGATTAGTTATGATACAATTGCAAAAGCGTCGCAAATATCATTGAGTTATATCATAACAGTATCATTTCTTAAACAGTTCATGGTCAAGGTTTATAATTACTTGGTCAGTAAGTAAACCCGCAAAGACTGGTACATGTCGTATATTGGAATCTTGGATTCTAATGGTTACTTAATGAACCATGAGACTTGGAGAATCATATAGATATATAGGTGTTTATATCGGATAAAAACTAAATGACTCATCGAAGAATTTTAAAGGATGGTACACCAACAGCAATAAAAATCTTCTCGGGTTGAGTAACATAGTAATTCTTTGATTCGAGATATCACTGTGGATATATGAGATATCCTCCACACTTTGATGACAGTCACGTCACAGACCTATTTAGGTCAGACCTCCGCCTGTATAATGGACGGGTTCACACAATGGTATAGCCAAGTCTTGATGTAATTCATGCATAAAAGAGAATAAAAATGTAATAACATACCAAACCTGTAGGCATTGCATTTTCGCATGTGAAACCCGATGATGAGTCTCAATAGGAGGCACTACCTTTTTTTAGCTAAGGATATTGTGGGAAACGGAGGTCGGAAGGAGAAATTTGGAATAAGTATGTCATCAAGTTCATTCCACAAGTTCACTGTCTTCGTTGGTGCTGCGTTCGTTACTTCGTTCGAACCTCGTGCAGATTGCGGACGTTCGTGCCACGTTCTAATTGGCGTTCGAACGGAGTCGGTGTTTTTGGTTTTGCTGCTAGCCTTGCACCCCAGCCCATTTAGCCCCCCAAAGCCCATAAAACACATCCCAAATTAAATAAATAAATATTAATTTAAACATTAAACATTAAATAAAATATTTAAACCATTTACCAATTAAATAAAACATTTACCAAACTTAAACTAAAATCATGCCTAATATAAATAAATTAATATATATATACTAAAACTAAAAAGAAGATATACCTAATTAAAATCAATCCTAACCAATTAAAGCCAATCATATATTTGACTTCCTAATCTAATAGATAATTACCAATCTAAAATATTTGTATTCCTAAACCAACACAAATTAAATATTACAACTTCCTAATTCAAAATATTTTGTCCCCCCTCAATCCTGTGTATGCCTTTCTTGGAAATCCTAATTGAATACCAAAATCCTTTCCTTGTGAGACAAGGGAAACCCCTAGCTCTCTTCTATAAACATGCACTAATCTAGCCACTTTTTCTCTAGACTCTCTAATGCACACCTAAGACAAAGAAAAACATGACATATACACAAAAAGAGAACAAAAGAGCCCCAACCATCTCCTCCATAGCCGAATCCACCACAAGTAACCACCCTCACATCACCGAAACTACAAGCACCAAAACAACCCCTAATCACCACCGAAAATCACACAAACACAGCAGCCTAAATCACTCCCAAAACAGTCCCTAAAATCCCTTAAAACAGTAACATAAAATACACTTACAATCCTTGAAATAACCACACAGAACAGTCCACCAAGAACACCAAAACAGTCCACAAACAGTAAGCAGAGGACACAGAGGAAACGGCAGCAAAACCACAAGGAAACAGCAGCAAAACGGAGTCGGAACAGTAGCTTGAGCGGCCGAACAGCGAAGGAAGAGGCAAACCAGTGAACCAGAAAAGTTGCGGAGCTTTACCCCTTCCAATTTTCGTGAAACGCGAGTCCGAGAGACAGCTTAAAAGGTTAGACCTGAGGGTATCTTTCACACTTATTCTTATTTAATTTCTGGTCATTTATTTTGATTATATTTTCAGTACTTGCGGCATTTGTTGTGTGTATGATGTGTGTTGTGGGTATTGGATGAATGGAAGAGTGTTGTCTCTTGTGGTATATAGGATGGAAACCCAGACGTAAATTCCGTAGCCGAATCCGAATGGACGGTAGTGCGGTCTGTACTTGGGACACAACTCCACGTACCACTTGAGTAAACGGCACCTTCTCTTGTGTTGTGTTGCTTTGGTTTATTTATTTCTTGTCATTTAAATTATGTATGTTGCTTATTCCCGTATGATATGATCGAGTGCATGGGCTTAGTAAGTGCGATGAAAGGTCCCCTAATTGGAGGGGTTAAAATCCTTCACCAGGATGCTCTGCCGCACCGATTGATGTGTGTTCGGTTGAATGCGAGATACGTTCAATCGAGCATACTTAGTTTGATATGATTGTCTTTATTTTCGTATGCATGATTCAACCGAGCGCATGGGCTTAGTAAGTGCGATGTGAGATCCCCTATGGGGAGGGGCTAAAGCCCTTTACCATGATGCTTTGCCGCGCCGGTTGATGTGTGTTCGGTTGGATACAAGATACGTTCAATCGGGCACACTATGTTTAATATTATTTTAATTCTTTGTATGCATGATTCAGTCGAGCGCATGGGTTTAGTATGTTGGTCTAAAGGTCCTCTCTTTGAGAGATCAAGAGCCCCAAAAAGGCCACCTTTACGGCAGTACTTCGCCGCGCCCCTTTATTTTGTCGTTTATGCATTGCGTCCCATTTCATGTATCAGGTCTGTTCCCGTTCGAACGCGTTTACGAACGCAACTCGAACACGCATGTATTTTTCCTTGTCATGCATCAGGTCTTATTTATGTTCGAACGCGTTCACAAACGCCACACGAACGTGAGTATTCTGTTTCATTTCCATTCGAACGCATTCACAAACGCCACACGAACGTGAGTATTCTGTTTCATTTCCGTTCGAACGCGTTCACAAACGCCATACGAACGTGAGCATTCTGTTTCATTTCCGTTCGAACGCGTTTACGAACGCTACTCGAACGAGAACCTTCTGTTTACCATTCGAACGCGTTTACAAACGCTACACGAACGCGCACCCACTGAACTGAGTCCTCTTCATTAGATTTCATGCATAGTTTTCCTAGTAGCTATCTCCACATGTATGAATACAAATATGTTAATGTATTACAATTCATATGCTTATGTCATGATGACATTTGAGTATTATTTCTTGCGGTATATCGGATGGAAACCCAGACGTAAATTCCGTAGCCGATTCCGAATGGACGGTAGTGCGGTCTGTACTTGGGATACAATTCCACGTACCACTTGGAAAAGTGCCCATATGTGTGCTTGTATGGTTAATATGTGTGCTTGTGTTTTCCTGAATGCAATATGCAAATGAAGTTGTATGTTCGTTGCTATTTTGATATATGTTAAGCATGCAATTTTAAATGTGAGATATATGTGAAATGTGTGCATAAGTTTAATTTTGCATATGAGAACTTAGAAGCATGATACTCTTGGAAATAAGTGTTACTTAAGCTTGATTAAATTATTACATAAATCCTTTCATTACAAGTGACATGAGTAAGGGACCATTCCGAACCCAACGGTTTGAGGTCTTCCCTTGCGAGGGGTGAGTGCGGCCTTAAATCTTTGTCCCGGTTCACACCGGGTGGCGACTCCATGTTATTTAGTACTTCCCAACTAGGCCGCGAGCCTAGGAACGCGTCGCCCACGTTCTGTTGTCTACAGTCTGGCGACTCCACTGGGGATAGAGAGTTGGCCCCGAAATATTGTCTTGTAATGTTTGTATTTATGTTTTAATTGACCATGTCTATAGTGGATAAAGTGGGGGTTTAATCAAGGGCACTTTGAGGCTAGGTAATGGTTTGGTGTCTTCCTTCACACACTACCTTTCTAGAAGGAAAAGATGTGAGGACACCTATATGGCCATCCACTCGTAGCCTTTGTGATGGACTAATTTGGAGGACTCGTTGTTTATTCCTGACACCAAGCGATAAGAGCCTAAGAGGCTTTGGGTATTTAAGTGAGCCTCGCTCCACCTTCCCTCTGGGGAATCTACAACGGGAAATCCATTTGACAGTCCGTCACACACCATAGCTCATTGGCACGTACCTTAGTGTATAAAAAGGGATACGCTCACTTGGTCGCTTGAACCCTTGAGTGGGGAGACCTAGTTGTGGGCTATCCTTCGCCGGTGAGAGCCTTTGTCCATACTCTTGCAAATCCACCCATAGACCGGTTTGTATGGTTAAAGTAACAATTATTTCCTTGAGAATGTGCTTATGGACCATCCTCATTTGGATGCAGTTGGACTATTGTCAGAAATGCAGGCTTGCTGGGCCATTTAAACTGGGGCAAGTTCGTACTGTATGACTATTAGGCCCAAGGCTTCTGAAATATTGATGGGCCATTATGTAAAAATTATTATGTTATGTTTGCATATCTCCCTTCTATGCTTATGTTTGGGAACATCATCGTTTGGATCCATTTGGACCATTTATCATGGGATATGGGTTTGTTGGGCCATTTAAACTGGGACAAGGATGTATTCCATGACTATTTGGGCCAAAGGCGTCTAAGTGTTGGTGGGCCACCTTGTGCTTGTGTTCGGAATATTATCATTTGGATTTAGTTGGGCTCTTTGCCATAAGACATGAACTCGTTGGGCCATTTAAACCGGGACGGGTTCACTCTTATGACAGTTGTCCCAAAAGCTTCTAAAATGATAATAGGCCGATTTGTTTGAGAATTTTATTCAATTTAGTATGTTATATGTTACATGCATCTCATGCACCTCATGCATCTATATATCATGTTAACACCGTCTATGTCTCAAAAAGACAACATAGATACCGTTTGGGTTAGAGAAGGGACAAGGCTCACTAAAAGAACAAGTATGAGTGAATCCGATAATGAGGTGTCCCGTATGGATCAGTTAGAGAACAGTCTCGCCAAAGTCACTGAACAGTTGCAGGCTTTGACTACTGCTGTGGCTGGTATAGCCGGGTCTCGTGCTGGGGGTAGTTCTGGGGATGCAAGACCAGAGGAACCTCCGAACAGATTGGGGGATGATACCCCCACTTTTGATGATATGGCAGAGTATGCAGCGGGCAGAGTATCTGGGTCTCAGACAGAGTTACAGAAACTTCGGGATCAGGTTGAGTCGGTTACCCGCAAGATGAGGGGTAAGAATGAGGATTTGCTGGATTATGACACATTGACTTCTGAGGAACAGTTGCCGGCACAGTTCAAGATGCCGGATATGGCTAAGTTCAACGGGAACGGGGATCCGAGGGTGCATCTCCGACAGTTTGTATCAGTCATGAGTTCAGTTGGCTTATCTCAGCGCCAGGTACATAAAATGTTTGGAATGTCGCTTGTAGGAGCTCCCGTGGTATGGTACCACAGTTTGGAGAAGAAAGTAAAGGAAGATTGGAGGGAGTTGGCCGATGCTTTCCTGAAGCAGTATGTCACTCACTTGGAGATCAATCTGTCACTCCGTGATCTGGAGAATATTAAGCAGAAAGCGGAGGAGAATTTTAAGGAGTATGTGGACCGGTGGAGGGGTCAGTTATTGAAAATGTAGACTATGCCCTCGGAGAAGGATCAGATCAAGATGATTATCAAGGGCACCAAGCCCTCCATTTACGGCAAGTTGAGGAGGATGACCTCCATGATTGCAGACTTTCGGCAGTTGAGGGAAACTGTCATGGATATTGAGGAAGAAGAGGCCGAGAATAGAAAGTTATATGGTCTGAACAGGAGGCCCATTGGGGGACATCGGGAACAAAGCCCGTTTCTACTGAAATTGCTGCTATCCGGAACAGGCAGTTTTCCAACTTGGGAAGGCCCCTGTCTAAGGTGCTAGAGAAATTGAAGAGGCAAGGGCTTTTAAAACCCTTGATACCAAACCATTACCCAATCCCCTACCATCACATTATAACCTAAGCCTTTACTGCCACTTTCCACCAACAAAAAGGCCATGACACCGACAACTGCGCCCGACTCCGCCATGAAATCCAAGACCTAATAGACTCCAAGAAAATACCCAACCCAGAAACAGAACTGTTAGGTTTGATCTAGGTCCAAGATCAAACAAGACATGAAATACATGTGTGACACATCAACGGAGGTAGCGGAATACTCACAATCGATCGTTTGAGAGATGCGGCAAGCAACAAAATTCGAAATTCCTCACTGTTTTGGGCGTGAACTGCAGTGATGTTGCTCACTGTTTTGGGCGTGAAAATGGTCCTTCGTCAAGCTCCAAGCTTCGTCGAACGGATCCCACCTCATGGGTGAACCTCCCTAACACCTTCGCAAGTCTCGTAGTGTGCTAGCACTTGTGTTTTTGCATTTGTTGTTTATTCGGCAACAGTATCTTGCTCGGAAGATTTCCAGCTCACTGTCCCGTTATTCAAATTTTATAGTACCCAGCAGTATTTAACTGTTTGGAAACTCTGCGGCAGTGATCCCAGTCACTTCAAGTTCTCCTTCTCCATACTTAAGACAACATCTTTAGTTCTCTGGATACTAAAAGATGTTTTTAACTTCAATCCAGTGACTATCACTTGGATTGACCTGATTGTGACTCCATATGCTCAAAGCGTATGAGACACCATATCAAGTACATTTTAAATGTACAATTTCTCAGAGAGTGTTAACAACTCCAAATCTATCCCAGTTAGATCTTTTTTCCTTGAATCAAGGCTGTTACTACTCCAGAATTCTACGGAGAATATCTATGAAAGCCAAGCTTTCACCAATTGCTTTATGGGAATTCATTATCAGTGCTCTCCCACTAACCTCCTTATATACACAAGAATCATTTCGTTTGAGTCAAATCATAAACCATTATGATTATTTCAAAATGACAGTTCCAACAACCTAATGCTTGCTTCAATCCAAGCATGGATCGAATAACCCGCAACCTTGTTTGTCGGTTATACAAAATCGTCAGGATGTTGTAAATATCCTCCAAAGGTTTCCTTTTCAGGAAGGCGATTTTGATCTTTAACTAACACATTTCATAAATGAAATATGCAGTATCTCAACAAGCATTATCCAAATGGATTACCATGGCAACAGGTAAAAGTTGAACCGTAATCAACACAATGTTGATAACGATACCTTTCCGTCACAAGCCTAGCTCTGTACGTTGGTATGTTGCCATCCATGTATGTCTTCTTGAAGACTTACATTGTGCCTAGGCACAATGCCTTACGGTACATCAACTAGTATCCAAACATAGTTGTTATACATGGAATCCATTTCGGACTCATGGCACTTTGCCAAAATAGGGAGTCGATACCTCGTATCACTTCCTCAAAACGTAGTCGGTTGGTATACCTCCACAAGATTAAATCTTTATGAGGTTACATCAGAAACCCATACCCCAGGTTGTTTTCTGATTCTCTCCGATCTACGCGGTTCTTGTGTATTCGAAGATTAATGGTACAGATTCATCATTGATAAACTGTTTGTGTTCCTTTAAGGACTTCGTGCCTTGAATAGTATTACTCCGATTTTCATCGAGTTTTACTGTCCTCCCACTTACCACTGCATATCGGTGTTCCTCTTAGGAAAACCGCATGGTGAGCAACAATCATATTGTTCTCATGTGAGATTTATAAGTACTATACTTATGGTTTCCCATTAGGATAACCTATGTATGACACTTATCCAATTTGGAATCTAATTTGGTATCATCCAAACGTTATGCCCGGCATACCCAAATTATTAGGAATGAGAAACCCTGTTTCTTTCCTGTTCATATCCTATATGATATCTGTCAAACAGATTTATTTGGAACCTTATTCTAAATAAGTTTTGCACTGTAAATACATATCCGTTGAAGGAAATGATAGCTCAGAGCGACTCGTGATAAACCTTATCATGTCCAACAAAATTCGGTTTTTAGTTTGGACACACCGTCAACTGACGTGTCTCGGGAGGAGTCCTCATCTGAAAGAATACTGTACTCTTTCATGTATATATGAAACTTACTACTTAAGTATTTTCATTACGGTCTAACATGACTGTAAAATACTATAGTCGATCTGTTTATTTACTTCGTGTCGAAACTCTAATAGTTTCCGATCTGTTTCTTCAAAAGAAACACATAACCATAACGTGATGCCACATCCGTTAAGGTCACGAAATATTCATGTTCACATCTAGCCTAGCTAGATATGGGCCCACTAACTTCACCATGAATAGGGCTAACAGATCGGTGGCACTTACACTATTACCAAGTAAACAGTGTTTTAGGTACTTTACCTAATAAACTAGATTCGTAGACTTTATTTGAATAGTCAAATCAGTCCTAGTACCCACTCTTCAAAAGTGTGGATATACGAGTCTTGTATAATTGTGTCCCAGACAACAATGCCACAAATAAGTCTCTACTTGATCAAATCAATTTGAGCTATTTATTGTCATTTTATATTTTTGAGATTTTAATTATATTCAAAATATAAATTCTGTTATTCACATCTAATGTGTTATCTCAGTATCATCTTTATATAATGAAACACTTAGTGTTCTAGAATATAAAGGTTTATCCACAATGGATTAAACACTGATATAGAGATAATGTCTCTAGTCAAACTAGTTACATTATAACAGTTCCTAATTTAAGTACACACCCGAAAGGTAGTTCCTAAACTTAGGTATCTACGGTCGAAACAGCGACTTTCGTCCCGTTTCTGATTCGCAGAGCAATCTCAGCTTGAAGTCAGTATCCTGCTCAAAGCAGATTCTGAACATCAATACATATATTTTATGTACCACACTAAGTATTTAAAATCTAATTTCAATACTAGTTGTGAACATAACTTTGACAAACATTTTTAAAGTCAGAGCCTTGCCCTTTCTTTAATTCCTTCGTGTCTGCCATATCCAAATGGTAGTCACTTTGGGATATGTCAATTATCCTTTTCAATATTTCAGGAACCTTAGGCCAAGCCTTGGGTTTTAGAATATCGAAACGATGTGCACCTCGTGCTACATGCCCAATTGCAAACTTTGACTTTTCACCCCTAGAATAGTCAATTAATTCTCCAAGAATTATTTATTGCAATTTTAATACTTCTTAAATCTAAAATTAGATTTATGACAAGTATATTAAATTAAGCACTAAAGTCATCATCACATAAATCTTCCAAAGATTTTATGCTCTACTTATTTTGCTTAATTTTGGGCTTAAGGTATAATAAGTTATTTTATCAAATAAAGTAACCTATTATTTATTCCCAATTTGAAAATTAAATCATTTAAAATATTTAATCCAAGATTATATTTTAAATATCCAACTTTTCAATTCTTTCTTGATTTCAATAGTCCAACTATTTAATCAATTATTAGTGGTACTATATTTATAATGATTATAATAGTCCAACTATATAATCAAATATAATCCAAATTAATTAACCTCAATTACATTGATTACTATAATCCAATTATAAAATCAACTGTAAACTGAAATTAATTAATTCAAATATATTGATTAATATAATCCAATTATATATAATCAAGTATAATACAGTCCAACTGTTTATTAAAACAACATTAAATATTAGTCCAACTAACATTTAATATTACGACGAAATATTTGAATGAGCGCGTATGGCGAGTAATTGAACGAATATTGCAAATTCAATTCTTGCCTCCCACTATTTTTCGTCGAGCCTCTAACCCTCTGTCGAGTACTCGGGAAACCGTGTTTCCTAGTGGCTAGGATCTCGTTAAATATCACACAATCTTGACTTTGGCCAACAAATTGTATGATAATTAACTAGGTAGATCTCTAAGATCAATTGGATCTAATCCAATTCCTAGATCCAGTAGGTGGACATCCAAGTCCGAAACATATATCTTATATATGCATATATATCAATATATAGCCTAACCTTTTTCCTCTGAATCAACTAGGCCTTGGCTTTGGCACAACAAACCTATGATCCCAGTCAAGCGCGGACCCATTGACCATGGAAGCTTCGTAATCAATGTCGATGGACAAGAAGTGGTCTTGACTTTGGCCAACAAACCACAACTTGGACAAGACACCAATATGGAACAAAGCCTCGTGATTCAAACACATCTTCGACGGACAAGGGCTTGACTTTGGCCAATAACTCATGCCAATCTAGGATCTTGAGCAAAAATCACTCAATGGAAGGAAAAGACGCATGATATTTGATGAGGGTTTTTCGCGTGCAAATTGGCTACCAATTTCATTATTTTGTTAAGGTCTCATCATCATACACCCTTAAACATGCATTCTAAATACATAATAAAGCGAGTATGAAAATAAATAATAATGATATGCGGATGGATACTTAACACATTGATCCTAGATCAAATCTCTCCCTTTCTCACTCAAGCTAGCACTTGTATTACTTCTACCCCTTACACTACACTTCTAAAGAAACCTCATTTACATTGAGGGGAATAGGTGAGAAGAGAATACAAAGAGAATATAGGTGATAAGGCTGGACACGCAGGTCCAATTTAATAAATCGAATTTATTACAACAATTTCCAAAATTGCCCCACCCGACTAATATCCATCCGATATACATTATTCATTCATCACAACCACGTATTCACACATAAGCATGCTATCAATCAATCTAATCAAATTAATTAATCTGATAATTATGTGATCATCCAATGTTCAAACAACGATTTGATTTTGCTCGAGTCAAACTCGTTTTTGCGAATAAGTACTCAAAGTACGAATTCATGAATTAAATTAAACTACAACATTAAATCCAATTTAACATGTATTTAATACTAATTCACTATTCAATTCCAAATTAAATATTACACTTTATTTAATAAACCTTTAACGACTTAAATTCCAAATTTAATCGCTCGGGTCTCAAAGCCCGATTAACGTCCAACGTCAATTCAATTCAAGTCTAATAGGCTTTAATTAATTTCTTAAGGCGTGGGCTTCGGCAACCAAAGCCCAATCAAGGAGTAACCCCATAAGCCCAGAAATCAATTTAGGCCCATTAGGCCCAATTAAACTTTAAAGGTTTATAAGTTGCATTTGGGCTTTATGGTAGTGGTTTTGGGCCCAATTGGATCCAATCCATTTGGCCTAAACCCATCTTGATAAAATCAAGCCCATTAGCCCAATTACAACATTAGAAGCCCAAATCCAATTTAAGGCCTAAATAACTAAATTACATGAATCCAATTCCGCAATTTAATTACCTAAAGTGCATTACATGATTAATCACCCAAATCAATATTTCTAAAACATCAAATTAGTCCAATTAATCATGTTCATTATCATCATCACATGTCCAACACATAAATGAAAAAATCAAACCCATTACATGCTTTAAGCTCTCGGCCAAGGAGGATTTTGTGTCCGATTTGGTTTCAATCCAATCGAACCCATAATCGACATTAAATCAACATCCCGAATGATTTCCATACATCCAATGTTCAAAAATCAAAATACCAAGACATTTAAGGCATCATCCCATTCGGCCAAGGTGATAACTTTGGGGATTTTTGTTCAATTCAAAATCCAATCCAATTAGTTTCAAATTAACATTATCCTTAATGATTCTAATTCATCCAATGAACTAAAATCAAAAAATTCCAAGAACTCCAAATATCATACACATTCGGCCAACATAACATTTTTGGGGAAAATATTCCAAATCAATTTTCAACAAATTGGTCCAACCAAAATGCAATTAACATGTATATCATACTCAAACAATCAATTTATTCAAATCATGCTCAACAAAATTTACCCAAATTTTAAGCCCTACAATTTCATGCTTGAACCTATAGCTCTTGATGCCATTGTTAGGTTTTATCTAGGTCCCAAGATCAAACAAGACATGAAATACATGTGTGAATACATCAACGGAGGTAGCGGAATACTCACATCGATCGGTTGAGAGATGCGGCAAGCAACAAAATTCGAAATTCCTCACTGTTTTGTGGTTTTGGGCGTGAAAATGGTCCTTCGTCAAGCTCCAAGCTTCGTCGAACGGATCCCGCCTCATGGGTGAACCTCCCTAACACCTTCGCAAGTCTCGTAAGTGTGCTAGCACTTGTGTTTTTGCATCAAAAACTCACTCATTGCTCCCCTAAAGCTCACGGCAGTGAGCTGAGTTGGAGAAGAAAGAAACAGCCCATTGGGCTTGAGTAAGAGAGAAGGAGAGATGGAGAGAAAATGTGTAATTAGTTGACTAAAGATTTTCCAAAAACCTTTATATATTTTCCAAGAAAATACATTAAACAATTACCAAATAATTCATCAAATAATAAAATGGTAAAAGTCTCAACCAATTTCACTATTTCATCTACTTCCATCTACTATTCAATGTCACTTTATTAAAGTGACTTGATGTGTGTCAATCACTCAATCAACTCAATCACATCAATCAATCACATCACTCAAAGTGACTTTTGATTTGACGCTTGATGTGACGAATGATTTGACGCTTGATGTGACTTGCGTTGCCGCACTCGAATTCGAAATACGAATGCGCTCGTAATCACACTCGGGCTCGGGTTCGCTAATTCTCAATTAGCGAATTTTCCGTTGCTTCGTAATTAAATGATTACGCCTAGCGAATTCACTATTCACGTCGCTAACGAATTAATTCTAAATTAATTCGTTCGCACCGAATTAAAATCCAATTTCAATTCCGCGTCGAAATCCAATTTCGTTTAATATATCGAATATATTAATTTAATCGATTAATTCTAAATTAATCATTCTCTCTCTTTAGACGATATTTTATCCCAGATAAAATATTTCCGTAATTAATCCTAGATTAATTTTCTCTCTCTTCTATATAATCCTAGATTATTAATGAGTGCGAGTTATGCGTCATCGGTGCATTATCGGGAAGCGACCCATGAGATCCTCAGATAAGTCGGCAGTAAATACGGTCGTCTGAGTATCCGAATCACGTACGTACCAACTACTACGTTCTACCGATTTACGAGACAAGATCGACTTCTAGCAAAGCACGAAGTCTACCCAATTCTCCGGTCATATTCATCTAAGAATATTCAAGATCTATATCAAGCGTAGTATACCAAGTATTGTGTATATCGGCCCAGTATCGGATAGTCACGTGCTAGGGCTGGGGCTGGATAAGTGTCTGCCCCGTCCGAAGCACATATCGGATGTCTGGTAACTAGTCTCTATAATCGGATATACATGACCTTGTCATATTATCCCGATGGCCGGCCAGCACTTAAGAGCACTAATACCGTATCCTGCGTGACATCATCTTCATTATGACTGGAGTGATACTTACGTCTTGACATTACACCCAATACTCTACGATTCTCAATATACCCAGCATTGGCGTACACAGAACCGGTTAGAGTCCTAGACGACCTCAACTAAAGTATATTGATTGTCGTAAGCATTAACGGTGCAAGTCTCAGGTTAAGACCAAATACACCTACCCTGATGTCGGACTCCCATAGACACATAGTCATAATACCAATGGGATTCCGAGGGGTCTATCCAGAGCGAAGCTGTTTCCCATACCATCGGTGAAACACAACCTCCTATCGCACTTGTATGAGTATCCAATACCCAAATATATGAGAACTATGCTGTTGTGCCCTCACAACGCGCACAAGTGCAATACTAGCCTATTCCGCATTATCGATGTCCAGTCTCGATAATACTACGACTAGGGATATTTAATGATTAATCCTTCGTGGACTGATACTGTCTCATATCATCTCAATCCAGGAACTAATCATAGGGACCTCTCTTCATTTATATATCTAAGGTGATCTAATCACAAATGATGAGAGTGCAATTTCCTTGTCACATAGTTAATTTGTACAACAACACTATGATCTGTACAAATAGTGACGCTATGGGTCATATTATCCAACAAGAACAGCCTGACACACACAGAAACCCCTTACCCAACTACCGTGCCGTACCACCACCAGCCTACATGATCAATTCTGGCCTCCCAGAAGACCTTGTCCTGAAATCCTTTCACCCTCAAGCCTTTTGCTTGGGAATCTGGGATAGTACTAGTGAGGATGAGTTTGAGCAGAAGAAAAACTTTTGGCTTGATTTCTCTAGCAGTGATGAGGAGGAAGTAAGAGGAATGACACGTAGCGGTCGTTTTTACAATGATACGGCGGAAAAGGGTAAGGAAGCTTTGACGGATGGTAGAGAAGTGGTTGAGACTGCAGAAAATACTGATGGGGATATAGTGCTGAGGCAATTGAGGAAGACTAGAGCACAAGTGAGTATCTGGGAACTGTTATGTGCATCTCGAGAGCATAGGCAGGCCATGGTTGAGGCCTTGAGCAAGATTGTGGTACCGGAGGATGCCAACCCCGCAATATTTGTTGGGTCGGTTCAGAAAGAAGCTTTGCAGATATCATTTTCTGAGGATGAACTCCCGGTGGAGGGAAGAAATCATAACAGGCCTCTATTTATCAGGGTCGTGGTGAGGGGTAAGAAAACTTCATGTGTGATGGTGGATGACGGTTCGTCCATCAATGTATGCCCGTTGAAAATTCTGGCAAGATTGGGTATGAAAGCAACAGACTTGGACCCCTCCAGTATGACTATTAAAGCTTATGATGACAATAAGCGGGGAGTTGAGGGTACCTTTGTGGCTATGGTCAAGGTAAGGCCGATTGAAGATGAGGTTGAGTTCACAGTGTTGGACATCCCAACCACTTTTGCCTTATTGTTGGGAAGGCCTTGGTTTCACAAACTTGGGGGCGTACCTTCCACTTTGCATCAGATGATCAAGTTCCCGTATGAGGGAGAAGTTGTCACCATCAGGGCCGAGTTAGATAATGATGTGGCAGCCTTAGAGATACAACCTTTCACGAGGTTCCAGGTGTCAGCCACTTTTGAGGAGTGGGTGGATCCTAGGGTGGCTAGGATTATGGAGAAAATGAAGTTTGAGCCGGGTAAAGGTTCAAAATTGCCAGATTTCAGAGGACAGACTACTCGGAAGGGTTTGGGGTACAAATCTGACGAAGAAAAGCCAAAGGTCAAGAAAAAGGGCCTAGACTGATGAAGTGCTTTGTGAAAGCTTCAGGGTATCAAGGAGAGCCTGAACCTGTGGAAGTTAATGGGATTGTGGTACCTGGGTTTGAGATCTTCCAGGATTTGTTGGGTGAGAAACCACTGACTGAAGAAGCTACGGAAGCAGAGATTTGGGAAGAGGAATTGATGAAATTAGAGAACCTGACTCTGGAAGAGGATGAGAAGCCTGAGGAAGACTTGATTGCAAAGGAAGAAGTGTCTATAGATGATCAAGACATTTACCTTCCTGATTTGTTTGAATGTACTTCCGCATTATCCAATAATAAAGACATTTCTTTTGCTTACTTGCCTGAGTCATTTCCATTTACTCTACATGAATCAAGCATATTTGACATCAGCTCAGCCAGAACTATTACATTTAACTTGGCTACACTTGAGAACCCCAAAGAAATTTTGATTGCAAGTGAAGTAACCTCCGAAGAGAGGGAGAAACTAGAAGAAGTGTTGGTCAGATATGCCAAAGTATTTGCTTGGTCCTATGAGGACATGCCTGGGGTAGACAGAAATATTTCCCAGCACACAATACCAACTTATCCGAATATGAGGCCAGTAAAGCAGAAACTCCGACGGATGAGACCGAATGGGCTGAGAAAGTCAGAGAGGAAGTTAAGAAACAGATAGATGTGGGGTTCCTGGAAGTGGTAAAGTATCCTGAATGGTTGGCTAACATAGTACCGGTACCGAAGAAAGATGGGAAGGTCAGAATGTGTGTAGACTACAGAGATCTCAATAAAGCTTGTCCGAAAGATGATTTCCCTTTGCCGCATATAGATGTTCTGGTTGATAGCGCGGCTTTATCCGCTATGTATTCATTTGCAGATGGGTTTTCAGGTTACAATCAGGTTCTCATGGCTGAGGAAGATAAACACAAGACTGCATTTGTTACCGAGTGGGGTACCTATTGTTACAAGGTGATGCCGTTTGGGCTTAAGAATGCAGGAGCTACTTATCAGCGAATGGCCACTACACTCTTCCATGACTTGATGCACAAAGAGATTGAGGTGTATGTGGATGACATGATGGTGAAATCAGAAACAAGATTTGGGCATATTGAGGCATTGGTAAGGTTCCTTCAGAGAGTTGACAGATATAACCTGCGGCTTAACCCCAAGAAATGTGTGTTTGGGGTGACATCGGGGAAATTGCTTGGTCATACAGTGGGAATGGGCGGAATAGAGGTAGACTCCGAAAAGATCAAGGCAATCACAGAAATGCCTGCACCGAAGACAGAAAAGGAAGTCAGAGCATTCTTGGGGAAGATTCAGTACATCAGTCGGTTTATTGCCAAGTTGACATCGGTATGTGAGCCTATCTTCAAACTGTTGAGAAAAGATCAGCCAGTGAGATGGAATGAACAGTGTCAGACTGCCTTCGACAGAATCAGAGAGTACTTGGTGAAGCCACATGTATTGAAACCTCCGAGGCCGGGTAGACCTTTGATATTGTATTTGGCTATAGAATCAGAAGCATTGGGGGGTATGGTGGTACAGGCGGATGAGACAGGGGTAGAACATGCAGTTTATTATCTGAGTAAGAAGATGCTCCCGTATGAGGCTCGATATCAGGAGGTTGAGAAAATCTGTCTTGCAGTGGTATGGGCTTCCAGAAAGTTACGACATTACTTCCAGTCTTACAAGATCCAGGTGGTGGCAAAGGAGAATCCTCTGAAATATCTTCATTCAGTGCCTTCACTAGTGGGAAAACTGGGTCGATGGTTGGTATTGTTGACAGAGTTTGACATTGAGTATCTCACCTCCAAAGTGATCAAGGGACGAGCAGTAGCGGAGTTTCTGGCATTGCAACCTGTTGAGGGGGATCAGTATAAGTTTGAGTTTCCAGATGAAGAGATCCAAGCAATAACAGTTCAGAGATGGAAGATGTATTTCGACGGGGCAGTGAATTACAAGGGAGTCGGAATTGGGATCGTGATAGTAACCCCCGAGGGAGAGACTTTGCCTTTGGCCAAGAGGTTGACATTCAGAGTGACTAATAACATGGCCGAGTATGAAGCATGTGCTTTTGGTTTGACAGCATTGATAGCCTTGAAGGCCGGGAGTGTGGAAATCTACGGAGATTCTATGTTGGTAGTCCAGCAGATGCGAGGAGAATGGGAATTGAAGGAAGAACGGTTGAAGCCTTACCTTTTTCACCTCAGAAAGTTGGCACAGGTTATCCCCGAGTGTAAGTTTCAGCACCTACCAAGAGAAGAGAATCAGATGGCAGACGCATTGGCTACACTAGCAGAGACTTGGGAAAATCCAGAGAAGTTAGTGATGAGACCGTTGGTACTGACAACAGCAAGTAAACCTGCTTATGAGATAAAAAGAATTCTGGAAGTTGAGGTTGACGACGGTAAACCTTGGTATTATGACATTCAGAGGTATCTGGAACATGGTGAATTCCCGGAAGGGGCGGGCAGAAAAGACAGAATAGCCATTCAGAAGTTAGCTTCCCAGTATGTGAATTTGAGAGGGGAACTGTACAAGAGGCAGGCAAACGGTATTCAGTTGAAGTGTTTAAGAAAGAAAGAAGCTCAACATGTAATGGAAGAGGTACACGTCGGGGTATGTGGTCGGCACATGAACGGGTTGAATCTGTCCCGCAAGATAGTGAGACAAGGTTTTTATTGGTCAACCATGGAAACAGACTGCGCGAAGATGGCAAAGCACTGTCATGACTGTTAAGCACATGGTAATTTGAATCACTTACCGCACACTGAATTGCACTGGTTGTCAGAGCCGTGGCCTTTCTCAGTATGGGGAATTGATATGATTGGGGAAATTCGACCAAATGCATCAAATGGGCATCGCTTCATAGTGGTGGCAGTAGATTACTTCTCAAAGTGGGTGGAAGCCGAATCATTCCGTAATGTTACAGCGAAACAGATGGCAAAGTTCATAGCTCGGAACCTCATTTTTCGGTATGGTATGCCGCATCATGTAGTGACAGACAACGGGGTCCAGTTTCAAGGAGAGACGAAGGCAATGTTACAGAGGTATGGGATAGGCCACCACAAGTCATCACCGTACAGACCGCAGGCAAATGGGGCAGTTGAGGCAACCAACAAGACTATAAAGACAATTTTAGCCAAGATGACAGAAAATTGCAGAGATTGGGCCGAGAAATTACCGTATGCTTTGTGGGGGTACAGAACATCAATAAGAACAGCAACAGGGTCCACACCTTACTCCTTGGTCTACGGAATGGAAGCAGTATTGCCAGTAGAAGTGGAAATACAGTCCCTAAGGGTATTAGCAGAGGCAGAATTACCGGAACAGGAATGGGCCGCACAGAGATTTGATCAGATAGCACTGTTGGATGAGAAGAGAACGAAGTCTTTATCACATGCAGTTGTATCAGAAGAGACTAGCCCGGGCATTCAACAAGAAAGTACGCCCCACCAAGATCCGAAAGGGTGATTTGGTACTTAAGCAGTCGAGGCCGTCGACTACAGATCCGAGAGGAAAATTCAGACCTAACTGGGAAGGACCTTACATAGTGCAGAAGGTAATAGGAAATGGATCAGTGAAGCTATCAGACTTGGAAGGAAACGAATTCACCGAGCCGATCAACGTAGACAGATTGAAGCAATACTTTGCCTGAGAGAGAGAAGACTGAGCAGTCACCACGAGAATCAGCAGAAGATCTAACCCAACGGAATATGAAAATCATTCATGCATACACGTAACATTGCATTCTCTTTGTGTTTGTTTCTGTTTTGTGTTCGCAGGTTCAAAGAAAAGAGAAAGCGGCAGGAATGAGCCAAGCAACGTCAACGTAATTTCGGTTTTTGGGATGAGTCCCAAGGGGCGAGGCCCATATCAGCTTGGGGGCGAGGCCCATATCATGTCATCTCCAGGTATGGAGACACATCATCAGTTCGAGGGCGAGGTCCCTATAGTCAGCGGTGTTGGGTCGAGGTGCTCAGGGTCGAGGTGCCCCTGTTGTCAGTTGTAGTTCCGGGTCGAGGTGCCCAGGGTCGAGGTGCCCCCGTTGTCAGTTTTAGTTCCGGGTCGAGGTGCCCAGGGTCGAGGTGCCCACTACATCATCAGTTCGAGGGCGAGGTCCCTATAGTCAGCGGTGTTGGGTCGAGGTGCCGAGGGTCGAGGTGCCCCCGTTGTCAGTTGTAGTTCCGGGTCGAGGTGCCCAGGGTCGAGGTGCCCACTACATCATCAATTCAAGGTCGAGGTCCCTATAGTCAGCGGTGTTGGGTCGAGGTGCCCAGGGTCGAGGTGCCCCCGTTGTCAGTTGCAATTATTGGGACGCGTCCCAAGATCGAGGTCCGCTGCAGTACCTGTTGGATAATATGACCCATAGCGTCACTATTTGTACAGATCACGGTGTTGTTGTACAAATTAACTATGTGACAAGGAAATTGCACTCTCATCATTTGTGATTAGATCACCATAGATGTATAAATGAAGAGAGGTCCTTATGATTTGTTCATGGACGGAGAATGATATGAGACAGTATCAGTCCACGTAGGATAAATCATTAAATATCCCTAGTCGTAGTATTATCGAGACAGGACATCGATAATGCGGAATAGGCTAGTATTGCACTTGTGCGCGTTGTAAGGGCACAACGGCATAGTTCTCATATATTTAAGTATAGGATACTTACGCAAGTGCGATATGAGGTTGTGTTTCACCGATGGTACAGGAAACAGCTTCGCTCTGGATAGACCCCATCGGAATCCCATTGATAGTATGACTATGTGTCTATGGGAGTCCGAAATCAGGGTAGGTGTATTTGGTCTTAACCTGAGACTTGCACCGCTAATACTTACGACAATCAATATACTTTGGTTGAGGTCCTCCAGGGCTTTAACCGGTTCTGTGTACGCCAATTCTGGGTATATTGAGAATCGTAGAGTATTGGGTGTGATGTCAAGACGGAAGTATCACTCCAGTCATAGTGGAGATGATGTCACGCAGGATACGGTATTAGTACTCTTAAGTGTTGCGCAACCATCGGGATATTATGACTAGGTCATGTATATCTGATTATAGAGACTAGTTACCAAACATCCGACATGTGTTTCGTACGGGGCAGACACAACTCCAGCCCCAGACCTAGCACGTGACTATCCGATACTGGATCGTTATACACTATACTACGTATACTACGCCTGATAAAGATCTTATATTCCTATAAGAATATTTCTGGAGTATTGGGTAGGCATGGCGCTTTGCTAGAAGCCAACCTTGTCTAGTAAATCGGTAAGAACGTGGTACTAGGTATGCACGTATTCGGATATTCCGATGACCGGATTTACTGCCAACATATCCGGGGATCTCATGGGTCGCTTCCCAAAGATTCACCGATGACGTATAACTCGCACTCTATATTAATCTGGGATTAATTCGATAAGAGATAAAATTAATCTGGGATTAATTTTGGAGATATTTTATCTTGGATAAAATATTATTTAAATGAGAGAGAATGATTAATTTGGAATTAATCAATAAAATAATATATTCGATATATTAGCGGAAATTGGATTTCGACGCAAAGTTAAAATTGGATTTTAATTTCGGGCAAGCGAATTAATTCGGAATTAATTTGCGAGCAACTTTATAATTTTGCGAGGCATTATTATTTACGTCGCAACAGAAAATTCGTTAATTCGGAATTAACGAGACCGAACCCGAGCTTCGTCGCGTTGCCGCAAATACCGAATTGTATTTGGAATATAATATTCGGTGGGACCCACTTCTAATATTATATTATAATATATATTTGGTGGTGGGACCACCACTATCATGATTTAAATGATAGTTGTTGGTGGATGTTTCCACCAACCATTGTTTAATATATATTTTGTGAGTGGATGTTTCCACCAACCATTGTTTAATATATATATGGTGAGTGGAGAATCCATTTATATTTGTTTAATCAAAGTGCTTGGTGTTGGAAAGCATTTACCTAATTTTTGAATCTAAAATATTGGTAAATGGTTTTATTTTTTATGAAAAATAGATAAGTGTATTAGATACACTTTTCCAAGTCAAGACACACAATTCTCTCTTCACCATTTTCCTTACACCACTCACGCCCAAGGGGCAGTAAATACACTGGCTTTGTCTTCCAAAACCGTATAATGGAAGCCAAGTGTGTGATGATTTTATGGTATAATCAACCACACATCTTTCTCTCATCAAACTCACGCCCAATGGGCAAATTCCTCACTGTTTTGAGCAGTGAAACCGTGAGTATAGGGAAGCAATAGAGTGTGATTTTGTTGCAAAATCACAAGTGCTAGCACACTTCCGAGACATGCTAAGGTGATAGGGAAGTTTACCCATGAGCCGGGATCCGTCCGACGAAGCTAGGAGCTCCGTTTCGCAGCTCAAAAACAGAAAATGGAGGGCAGTGAACTGCATGCAGTGGGCGTCCTTGGCAGTGAGCAAAGTGGCTTCATTCGTCTTCAAATCGTCCCAACCGATCGATGTGAGTATTCCGCTACCTCCGTTGATGTGTTCACACATTGTTTTCATGTCTTGTTTGATCTTGGGACCTAATTAGAAACCAACAGTACCAACTCAACTCGAGGCGGCAGCCGAGCCAGGTAAGTAAAAATGCATTGCATAACTTTGATAGGATTGTTCAAAGTCACACACTGCACAAGTCCCATCAAAGTGGGGGCGACTGTAGGCATTGCATTTTCGCATGTGAAACCCGATGATGAGTCTCAATATGAGGCACTACCTTTTTTTAGCTAAGGATATTGCGGGAAACGGAGGTCGGAAGGGGAAATTCGGAATAAGTATGTCATCAAGTTCATTCCACAAGTTCACTGTCTTCATTGGTGCTGCGTTCGTTACTTCGTTCAAACCTCGTGCAGATTGCGGACGTTCGTGCCACGTTCTAATTGGCGTTCGAACGGAGTCGGTGTTTCTAGTTTTGCTGCTAGCCTCGCACCCCAGCCCATTTAGCCCCCCAAAGCCCATAAAACACATCCCAAATTAAATAAATAATATTAATTTAAACATTAAACATTAAATAAAATATTTAAACCATTTACCAATTAAATAAAACATTTACCAAACTAAACTAAAATCATGCCTAATATAAATAAATTGAATATATTATATACTAAAACTAAAAAGAAGATATACCTAATTAAAATCAATCCTAACCAATTAAAGTCAATCATATATTTGACTTCCTAATCTAATAAGATAATTACCAATCTAAAATATTTGTATTCCTAAACCAACACAATTAAATATTACAACTTCCTAATTCAAAATATTTTGTCCCCCCTCAATCTTGTGTATGACTTTCTTGGAAATCCTAATTGAATACCAAAATCCTTTCCTTGTGAGACAAGGGCAACCCCTAGCTCTCTTCTATATAAACATGCACTAACCTAGCCACTTTTTCTCTAGACTCTCTAATGCACACCTAAGACAAAGAAAAACACTTGACATATACACAAAAAGAGAACAAAAGAGCCCCAACCATCTCCTCCATAGCCGAATCCACCACAAGAAACCACCCTCACATCACCGAAACTACAAGCACCAAAACAACCCATAATCACCACCGAAAATCACACAAACACAGCAGCCTAAATCACTCCCAAAACAGTCCCTAAAATCCCTTAAAACAGTAACATAAAATACACTTACAATCCATGAAATAACCACACAGAACAGTCCACCAAGAACACCAAAACAGTCCATAAACAGTAAGCAGAGGACACAGAGGAAACAGCAGCAAAACCACAAGGAAACAGTAGCAAAACGGAGTCAGAACAATAGCTTGAGCGGCCAAACAGCGAAGGAAGAGGCAAACCAGTGAACCAGAAAAGTTGCGGAGCCTTACCCCCTTCCGATTTTCGTGAAACGCGAGTCCGAGAGACAGCTTAAAAGGTTAGACCTAAGGGTATCTTTCACACTTATTCTTATTTAATTTCTTGTCATTTATTTTGATTATATTTTCAGTACTTGCGGCATTTGTTGTGTGTATGATGTGTGTTGTGGGTATTGGATGAATGGAAGAGTGTTGTCTCTTGTGGTATATAGGATGGAAACCCAGACGTAAATTCCGTAGCCGAATCCGAAAGGACGGTAGTGCGGTCTGTACTTGGGACACAACTCCACGTACCACTTGAGTAAACGGCACCTTCTCTTGTGTTGTGTTGCTTTGGTTTATTTATTTCTTGTCATTTAAATTCTGTATGTTGCTTATTCCCGTATGATATGATCGAGTGCATGGGCTTAGTAAGTGCGATGAAAGGTCCCCTAATTGGAGGGGTTAAAATCCTTCACCACGATGCTCTGCCGCACCGATTGATGTGTGTTCGGTTGAATGCGAGATACGTTCAATCGAGCTTACTTAGTTTGATATGATTGTCTTTATTTTCGTATGCATGATTCAATCGAGCGCATGGGCTTAGTAAGTGCGATGTGAGATCCCCTATGGGGAGGGGCTAAAGCCCTTTACCATGATGCTTTGTCGCGTCGGTTGATGTGTGTTCGGTTGGATACAAGATACGTTCAATCGGGCACACTATGTTTAATATTATTTTAATTCTTTGTATGCATGATTCAGTCGAGCGCATGGGCTTAGTTTGTTGGTCTAAAGGTCCTCTCTTTGAGAGATCAAGAGCTCCAAAAAGGCCACCTTTACGGCAGTACTTCGCCGCGCCCCTTTATTTTGTCGTTTATGTATTGCGTCCCATTTCATGCATCAGGTCTGTTCCCGTTCGAACGCGTTTACGAACGCAACTCGAACGCGCATGTATTTTGCCTTGTCATGCATCAGGTCTTATTTATGTTCGAACGCGTTCACAAACGCCACACGAACGTGAGTATTCTGTTTCATTTCCGTTCGAACGCGTTCACAAACGCCACACGAACGTGAGTATTCTGTTTCATTTCCGTTCGAACGCATTCACAAACGCCATACGAACGTGAGCATTCTGTTTCATTTCCGTTCGAACGCGTTTACGAACGCTACTCGAACGAGAACCTTCTGTTTACCGTTCGAACGCGTTTACAAACGCTACACGAACGCGCACCCACTGAACTGAGTCGTCTTCATTAGATTTCATGCATAGTTTTCCTAGTAGCTATCTCCACATGTATGAATAGAAATATGTTAATGTATTACAATTCATATGCTTATGTCATAATGACATTTGAGTATTATTTCTTGCGGTATATCGGATGGAAACCCAGATGTAAATTCCGTAGCCGATTCCGAATGGACGGTAGTGCGGTCTGTACTTGGGATACAATTCCACGTACCACTTGGAAAAGTGCCCATATGTGTGCTTGTATGGTTAATATGTGTGCTTGTGTTTTCCTGAATGCAATATGCAAATGAAGTTGTATGTTTGTTGCTATTTTGATATATGTTAAGCATGCAATTTTAAATGTGAGATATATGTGAAATGTGTGCATAAGTTTTATTTTGCATATGAGAACTTAGAAGCATGATACTCTTGGAAATAAGTGTTACTTAAGCTTGATTAAATTATTACATAAATCCTTTCATTACAAGTGACATGAGTAAGGGACCATTCTGAACCCAACGGTTTGAGGTCTTCCCTTGCGAGGGGTGAGTGCTGCCTTAAATCTTTGTCCCGGTTCACACCGGGTGGCGACTCCATGTTATTTAGTACTTCCCAACTAGGCCGCGAGCCTAGGAACGCGTCGCCCAGGTTCTGTTGTCTACAAAACCAAAATAATAATCACAATAACGGAGTTCCAAAAGTACATTAAATTAAGAAATACGAGATGCGATAACGAAAATTATAATAAACAATCAAAAGCATGAAAAGCGTCAATAAATGAATAGAAAACAAAAAGGGGGGTTAATCACGCATATATGAGTATTTCCCGAGTGGCACGTGGAGTTGTAACCCAAGTACAAATCGCACTACCGTCCATTCAGATTCGGCTATGAAATTTACTTCTGGGTTTCCATCCGATATACCACAAGGGATAATAACACACATAATCATCAATGCAATGTAAGTGGACATAAAAATATAACCATGCATAGGATAATCGTCAACATGAACAAACATAAACAAAATAAATACGAAATAATAAAATAACGATAAATAGACAAAAAGATAAATAACAAAATAAAGGCGAAATAATAAAATAACGATAAATAGACAAAAAGATAAATAATAAAATAAAGGTGAGATTATAAAATAACGATAAATAGACAAAAATATAAATAACAAAATAAAGGCGAGATAATAAAATAACGATAAATAGGTAAAAAGATAAATAACAAAATGCCAAAGAAAAAAATGTGACCAGAAATTTGGCCGTCTTTGATGTAGAACTTCACATACCTGGCTGGATGTATTTCCCATCCAGCAAGACATGCAGCGTTCGGAACTATAAAAATAAATGTGTTAAGGGAGCCTTAGGGTACTACCTTTTAAGTTTCTTTCTCGGAAGTGCGTTAGGCCATCGCCGGAAGGATCACTGGTTCGCTATTTTTTGTTGCTGGTTTGCTGTTTCTGCTCGTTGTTTTGCTATTTTCTAGTTGATGTTTTGATGTTTCTGGTTCCTATTTTGTTGTTTTCTGGTTGCTGTTTGCTGTTTTGGTAGCTGTTTCGGTGGTTAGCTATCTTACTGTTTCTGTGGTTTGCTGTTGCTTTTTTTGGTTGTTTATAGTTATTTTTTTTGTTGTTTCTCGGTTGCTATCTATTTTTCTGGTTGTTTTTTTTGTTGTTTCTCGATTGTTTTTGGTTGTTTCTCGGTTGTTTTTGGTTTTTTTTGGTTGTTTCTCGGTTGCTGGCTGTTTTTCGGGTTGTTTTTTTAGTTGTTCTGGTTTGTTGTTTTGGTGGTTCCCCCTTGTTGTTTTTCGGTGTTTCTGATTTTTCTTGTGCTTTCGATTTTCTATTTTTTTTGTTGTTTTGGTAAAGCCTAGGGTTTTGATTTTTGTTGGTTGTCGTCCAAGAGCCTCCTTTTATGTCAAGATTTGGTCTATTTTTTATAATGGTTTGAAGGGATCTCCAATTAGGGAAACAAATCATGGAAATTTGGGAGATATATTATCAATTTATTTTGGAAATAAAATCTCATAAATTTGGTGATAATGAGATCTCAAATCTTTGGTAAGGATGAGATTTCAAATTTCGGTTAAGTTTGGCAAGAAGAGGATTTCAAATCTTGTTAAATTGGAAAGTGTTTATGAGGGGATTTTAGTGTGTGGGCCGATTGCATGGTGGATGGCGTGGGCTGCATGGGTCGGTTGGGGTTGAGGACAATGGACTGAGCGAATCTGAGGCTGGCTAGTGAGTCCGAATCAGATGAGGGCTAATTTTGGAGGTTTTCTTTCCTTCCGGCATTCATTTTTCGCAACTTCCGCAACTTTTCAGGTAATGCCTCCATACGAGGCTCATCATCGGGCTCATGCAAAAATATAATGTCTATAACAATTTAAGGACCAAAATGATCAAAATGAAAAGTTTTGGGGGTAATTCTGTAATTAAGAAACATATAGAAAAAATGATTGTTCGTATTCATGAATTATATATAAATATGATTCGGATTGGTGTTTTGAGCACCAACCCCAACACAGTCAGTGATGGGGTTGCTTCTTGCCCTTATCTTCTAATTTTTTCTACTGCTCTTTTACTAAACTGCAAGACACTTCCTTTATCTGGCCCCCAAAAACTTAACAGCATTTTCATTTAAACACATAATTGGTACATTATGGAGCTGAACCCCAAAAACACAGTTTCTTCAAATCTGTGCTTACCAATCTCTCCCATCCCCGTGATAGATGTAAGGACTAACAATGAATTCTCAAAATACCATGGGTCAATTACCGTTACTCTTATTCGATCCATCTCACATCCAAATCAGAACAATTAAGTCTTCTGACATAGGGCTTCTATCTTCATTAACTTCATTTTTCTCCATGCCAGTTGGATAGTCGCCTTAAAAGCTTCTCCATTTGTTAGTTTGGTTGATAGGATCTTTCCTATCAGACATACCCCTAGTATATCCTTACCTTCACTTTGTAGCTTGTCTGACAGTTTAATTTCCCCTTTCCCTCCAGAGACATTTCGTTGCACAACTTAACTAACTCGTCAGAATCCATTAAAGACGCAAATCGCACAAATGAGCAATAAACTTCCCTTTAATTAATAACAATAACTTTCCTTTAACAAATAAAAGATAAGAGGTAACACCAAAACCAGTGTATCAAGTTTGAGTCATAAGACTCAAGAGAAAGTCTTCTACTCAAGAGAAGAGGGCTGTTGATAATGTGAGAATAATCATCATATGAGAATAATCATCATATTAGGAAAACACCTTAATTAGTCACAATTTTTTTGTTAGGGTTGGTGCTCGAAGTGCCAATTTCTATTTGTATTTCCCTGTAAATACTTATGTAAGCATTTTATTATGAATAAAATAAACAGTTTCTATAATATAACATAATATATGGTAAAAACATAATTGACCATAGAATGATTAGTTATGATACAATTGCAAAAGCGTCGCAAATATCATTGAGTTATATCATAACAGTATCATTTCTTAAACAGTTCATGGTCAAGGTTTATAATTATTTGGTCAGTAAGTAAACCCGCAAAGACTGGTACGTGTCGTATATTGGAATCTTGGATTCTAATGGTTACTTAATGAACCATGAGACTTGGAGAATCATATAGACATATAGGTGTTTATATCGGATAAAAACTGAATGACTCACCGAAGAATTTTAAAGGATGGTACACCAACGCCAATAAAAATCTTCTCGGGTTGAGTAACATAGTAATTCTTTGATTTGAGATATCACTGTGGATATATGAGATATCCTCCACACTTTGATGACAGTCACGTCACAGACCTATTTAGGTCAGACCTCCGCCTGTTCGTTGGCTGTGGATTGATCCTCAAGATATTTTGTATGTGTCAAGATAGAATTCGTCAGCTCTGTGTACAAAGCATAGGTATTCAATATGGGATTAGCAGTCTGTTAAATCCATGGGCCCGTGGTACATTGTAGAAGTGAGTTCTAAGTGTTATTAAGATATTGCTAATAGAATCGTCGACAAGATTATATTTATAGAGATTTTACGTTTATATCTATATTTGTGGAATAATCCGGATACTTGTGACGGATGGATTATACGTATGCAATGACCTCGACTTGTATGGTTCAGTGAGTTTATCAGTGGTCATCATAATTTATGGATTGGTAAATTATGGACACGAAATTGGATTTCGTGACGGATATGCATGAACCTAGAGAGTTTCACTAATGAAATATACTCATAGAACACTAGGGCAACTTTTATGAATAATATTGATTATTTATAAATCGTTTAACGGTTAAACGAAAGATACATGTATAAGGAGCCTTTGGTCATTTCCTAATTAATGTGTATTTGTATTTAATATATGATTTTATTAAATACACATTAATTAATTATCAAATTATGATATTTGATATATATCATTAATATATGTATTTGTATTATTTAAAGTAAATATAATACATATATTTAGATATTTTTATTTAAGTAATTATTTAATTATTTAATTGTTAAATAATTAAAGTAATTAAAATATAAAATATCTAAGTTGATATTTAAATTTGGAAATGATTAAAGTGTAAATGTTTGACATTTGCATTTAAAGAAAAAGGTTAACAAATTGATTTTGACTTCTTTAATTTCATTAAAATTGGAAAATATCTATTTATTTTTTCTTCCAAAATTTCGGCCAACCCTAATAGTATTGAAGGGTTTTATTTTTTCATTTGCTTAACTTAAGTGTTAAGCCTCCAAATATTACAAAGGAAAAGTTGAGAGAAAAAAAATGAAGAAAATATTAAGAAAATGAAGAAAAAATTAAGAAATTGAAGAAAACTTCAAGATTTGTAAGTTTTTTTAACTTTTCTCCAACTAGAAAAATATTTCTAGGGTTCTTAACTACAACATGTGATATTTGTTTATTTCTCTACTCTTTTAGTTTTGTAAAAAGATGGTTGGAAGTATGAACGAAAGATGTATGAATGTATGTTAACAAAGTATGCTTATTAATGGTTAATAAGAACACTTTTAGTCATTAGATGATCTTGTTGTCATTCTAGAGTTGTTAGGCTATTCAATGATGACCTATAATTATTATTGAGTTGTTTCAAAGTGGTGAGACTTGTTTGGTGTTGTAGAGATTAGATTAAAGTGTTGGATTGTGTTAATTTTGGTCAATTTGATTAATTGGAAAAATCATGGTTTTAACCTAAACCAAAATTGAATCTTTTCATATATGTTGTATTTTGATGTATATAAGATATAAAAATCATTTTGGAATTGATTGGAAATCATTTGAGCATGTTTTGACAAATTTCGACCAAAATGATCAAAGTTCAAACTTGATGAGGCTCTCGGCAATATAGAGGAAATTGGGGATTTTTATTGTGAGTTATATTTTGATGTAAATGATATGTATAAATCATTTTGATAGTGATTGAAAATCACCTAAATTTATATTTGACAAATTATGACTAAAATGATTAAAATGTAAACTTTTGGGGGTCTCACGGTAATAAAGGAAAAATTTTGGATTTTGGGTAAAAATTAAATTTTGAGTATTGAGTAATTAGAATAAATTAGTTTATTTTAATTACCCAAGAAAAATTATTGATATAGGAAAAAGTTCATTTTTCGTTTTCCGCTGCATTACCTAGTAATATCGCCTAAAAACCCCAACAAAAATGGTATCAGAGCGAGTCTGATTCCGAACCCATGATATGATTAGGCCTTTAAATTTAATATTTAATCTAATTTTTACTTTATGCATGCATGTATCTATTTAATTTGATTAAAATAAAGTGTATAACATCTTTTGCGGAAAATCCGTATTTAAAATAAGGTTTTAATAATTAATATGTATGTGATACATGTTTCTCGGTCCGTCTTGTCAATACGACTTATAGATAAATTTTCTACGACTATATCCGAGAACGTACAAGAGCTGTGAGGATATAGCTAGTAGGAATTTATTTGTACCGGATAAATATTTGATATTAGGTAAATTCAAGCGAAAGAGGAAATCCTGAACATACCAAAGCTGTCAGGGTTACGCGAGTATCTTGAATATATCAATGACAAGTTTAACCTTGATACGCCTCCTAGTGAACATGCCAAAGCTGTCACAGTGAGAAATGATCAGGACCGGAACCCATGAGTCATTGGTGAGTGATTGACAATGAGTTGTCTAACTAATGAATATACGTAGGCGAGAACGTGCCAAAGCTATGAGCTGAAATATATTCATGGATTCCACTTTTCACTATTGTATTTAATTTGATTATTGAATGTTTTGTATTCTATTTGGGGATTACAGTTTTACATTAAATAGTTGGACGAACATTTTTAGATTAAAAATCCATGATCTATTTAATGTTTTTGATATTATATGCAACTGTTTTATCTTCTAACCGTTTTTCGCTATCTATGTGATAGATTTGCGATGACGGCTTCTTCAAACAACCCATTTTTCGTATGTTGGATATGAATAAGCTTAAAGGTGCTAAGAAATTTACTGACTGGGATATATATTTGAGGATTGTCCTCGGATCTGACAAGTTGGGGTCTGTATTGGAGGGTCATTTACCTCTCACTATATCTGTAGATGCATTGAGTACTTTGAAGGTTCTCTGATTTCATTGGTAGGCATTCTTTGAGGATAATATTATGCGTAACTACTGGTATTATTTTATTGCATTGAGTACTGGGACTATTTTATTTGCTTTTTTATTTTTGCATCATGTTTGTGAATGACGTTTGTGGATGTCGTCGATGTAAGCTCTCACGAGACTATAACTCGTCCACTAGAGTCGCCTAGGGGTTTAAAGGCTTGTTGCATACGTTAAATGCAATCGTGGTCCCTACGAAAGTGGTTACTTTTGTTTGTTTATTTTTATTTTAGTTTTTTATTTTGTCTTTTGCTCGGGACTAGCAAAATCTTAAATTTAGAGGTGTTTGATAACTGTGGTTTATACTCACTTATTCCCGTATTCTTAGATTAATATTTTTTTAGATTCTGTGCCATTTAATGTATTTATAATTTCTTTTATGTTTTATTGGTGGGAAGCATTGGAGCATGGATCTTGGGGTAAATGGACTTTATTTTGGGAGCTTAAGGACGCAACGTAATCATGCGAGAAGGGTAAATACGTAGAAAACACTAATCCTGAAAAATGGGGTGGCGTTGCGATGCCACTTTTGGTGTTGCGACGCCTCACCAGGATTGCTTCACAAAATTGCCGAGAGTTAGGCGTTGCGATGCCAATTTCGACATCGTAATGCTGTGGCAGAAGCCCATAATCATCATAAATTAGTATTTTACAAGCACAAAGACTCCAAGACTTCTCTATAAATATAGAAGCTCGTCCAAAACCCTAAATATGAGACTAATACATAACTCAAGAGTTCCAAACATATATTTTGGAGAGATCCAATGAGGAGGATTGAAGAGGACGAGAGGAGACGAAGGAGTTGACGTCCAAAGACGAAGGGATTCAATTCAGGTTTAATCTTTTAGTTTATTTCTTTAAACTCTAATGATGTCCATTATGTTCTTGACCATGCTTTCATTTTTCTTATATTTAGTAATGAACTAACTCTATTATTCTAGAGGGTGATGTAGCATATGCTTGAACCTATGTTTTAATTTCCAATTGATTGTTATAAAGTTTTAATTGAGTTTATTTATATTTTCTTATGTTTAATGCTTCTAGTTTGTTGGCCACAAATTAGAATGATGTATGTTTAGAATTTATCACTATAGAGATGGGATTTTGAATAGGATCTAGAGAATATAACTTAGGAGTATTGTAGAGTTCGGGAGAATCTATAATCCATTTGAAGTCGTTAACAAAGATTCGCAGAGCGTAATGAGTTGTTGATTACTAGATTTTTATAGGGATATCGAAGTCAGTAGTTAATAATATTTTCACTTGGCACTCGTGAGAGGGAATTAGAATAATTTATGATTCTTGACTTATAAACAACAAAATTGAGTAATAATTGATTGGCATAACAAATACATAGGGGATAGTGTTAGGGTTTTGGGAAAAGGGCGCGACGGAAGCGCTGTTCGGGCGAAATCATAATTTTAAAACTTTTTAAATTACCGAATGAATTATTCAATATCCAATATGAATAATTCATTCATATTTCACCTAAATATATTTATTCGATATCAAATAGCGACATAAATATTTAAGAAACATCGTGAAACTTTTACAAAAAATGTTTTTCCACAAAATGGCATAAAACACATTTTTGATCGAACTGACTACCCAATACACATGAGGGTTGCCCAGGTCAGCCCCAATAGTATTAGGGCAGTTCATGGGCTGCCTGAACAGTGAAAAATTCACTGTTTGGACAGCCGTCACCCGGTTGGCTCAAAAGTAACCCCAATAACGTCGTTTTTCACCGTTTTCGCTTATTTCAACTCCGAAACAATTTTTGGCAATTGTTCCAACACCCAAAACACATCCAATACATTCAAAAGACATAATTTTCATCACTAAAGCAGTCCAGATCTGATCCAGAACAGAAAAATATGACTTTTCATGCTTTAAATCTAATTTTTTTAAGATTAATCCAATTAATCAAAACACCAACCAAAGTCACCACACATGAAGCACCCAAGAACAATTCTAGGCGTTACAAGAGTGGTCATAACACTCTAGAATGACAACATATCATCAAATGAACAAATTGGATACATATTACAATAACAGCACCCAAAACACTTCACACATGCATCATCACTTCCATATCCATCCACCAAAACCAAAAGCCCCAATTTTAACAAACAAATGAACCCTAGAACTATTCTAACAATTCAAGAAAACAAGAAACAAATTTCCAAGCTTAGGTTTGTAGAAGATTACCTTTAATCTTTTGATTTCCTAAATTTTTTTCTTGATTTTTCCTTCATTTTTTTTCATGATTTGATCAAAAAAATCTTAGGGCTATTTCTTTCTTATGTTTTGGCCATGGTGGGTTAGAATAAGGAAGAAAGTAAATTTTCTAATTAAATAAGGAGATGACCGACTTATAGGGGCATTTTTGTCCATTTATAAAATTTAATCCAATTAACAACATTAAACTTTTTGGTAGCAAATCAAATTTGCACACATTTAGCTTAATTAAATCATGCCATGTATTTCAATAATAATTAAACATGTTTCATAACATTTATGAAATATGGATATTATTTGACTATTCAAATATTTAACAATTAAATATCTAAATAATTAATCAATATAATTATTAAATATATATATATATGTATTTTTATTTACATTAAATAAAAAATACATATATTTATGGCATGTGTCAAAGTCTCATTTGACAATTAATTAATATGTATCAAATCAAATTTTGTATCAAATACAAATACATATTAATTATTAAATGACCAAAATCCCCCAAAGCATGTGTTATCGTTTAACCGATTAAACGATTCGAATTAACTCATTTAATTGGATGAAGAAATATGAATAATCTATATTATTCATAACGCGTTGCCCAAGTGCTCAATGAGTACACTTCATATTGTGGGACTCTCTAAGTTTAGGTTTATCCATCATGAATCCAATTTCGTGTCCATAATTCACCCACTCATGAATTATGATGACCACTGATAATCTTGCTAAACTATGCAATTCGAGGTCATTGCATACGTATAATCCCTCCGTCACAGGCTATCCATATTATACCTGAGATATAGATAAAAATGTCAAATCCTTTCGGTATAATATAGTCGACTTTCAATTTACGATCTCTAGATAACACTCGGAATTTGTTTCCGAAGTTATACCACGACCATGAATTTACTAGATCGCAAACACATGTAGGATGTCTATGCCCTGTACACAGGACTGACGGATTCTATCTTGATACGCACATGATATCATGAGCATCAGTCCACACCCAAGGAAAAGGCGGAGGTCTGATCTAAATAGATCGGTGACGTGACTGTCATCAAAGTGTGGAGGATAAATCATATATCCACAGTGGTATCTCAAGTCGAAGGGCCACTATGCTCGCTTAACTCGAGAAAATTCCTATTGACGTTGATGTACCATCTATTAGGAAAAATTCAATGAGTGGTTAAATGTTTATCAAATAAATACCTACATGTCTATACGAGTCTCTTGTGACTCATGGTTCATTAGGATTAACCATCGGACCAAGTCGCAATATACGATATGTACTAGTCTCAGCGGATTTTACTAACCGGCCAGTGTTATTAAATCTTGACCAAGAACTTTATTTAAGGATATACATCTTATAGTAACGCTTCCCAATGTCAATTACAAACTACGTTGTAACTGTGCATTACGTTGTAAACCCTAGGGTCTTTGTCTAATATACACGTATCACTAAACCAGATTTAGTTTCAATCTAATTATAAATAAATATCTAATCGCAATTAGATCGAATATGTGTATAAAAGACAAGAGGTGCTACCATTAAATAAGTAATATTATGGAAAATGGAATTGCTCGTATTCATGAAACGGACATAAATACGATCCAGATTGGCACTCCGAGCACCAACGCTAACAGATAGCTAGGTGAAATCAGACTCTAGAATCTCTTTTATCTTGGTTTCTCATAATCAAACATTTTAATATCTTATACCTTTAGTTTTTAGTTTTAAATTCAGGCTAATTTAAATTACTTCTAAATAAAGTTAGGTTTACTAATTATAGTACTTAGTGGTAGTTTGATTACAATCTTTGTGGGTTCGACACTCTTTACTTATATTTTACTAAAACTTGACACTGTATACTTGCAGTATGATAATCTCGCAACAAGTTTTTGACGTCGTTGCCAGGAATTGTTAATCTAATTCACATTAATACTATTACCAAGTAACCTTGACTTTAATTTTTATTTTTATTTTTTATTTTTTATTTTTATTTTTATTTTTTTTTTATTTTCTTTGTGAAAGGAACATTGAAAAAGAAGTGATGGCAACTGAAAATATGGAGAATAACCCACGCTAAGTGGCAATTCGAGATCACTTCAAGCTAGTCGTAGACGATAATTATTCTAGGATTGCGCACCCACTAATCAATGCTAATAATTTTGAGCTAAAACCTGAATTCATCAGTATGGTGCGAAAGAACTAGTTTAGGGGTTCAGCTGTAGAGGATCCCAATGTTCACTTAATGATGTTTTTGGAGATGGCAGATACGATCAAGATGAATGGTGTGACCAAAGAAACCATCAGGCTACGTTTGTTCCCATTCTCTTTAAGAGACAAGGCGAGAGGTTGGCTGTAATCTATACCAATGGGGAGCATCATGACATGGGCATATATGGCCATTAAATTTTTTGAAGGGTTCTTTTCACCAGCTAAATCAGCCCAACTGAGAAAAGAAATAAGCATATTTAAGCAGTTGGAGACTGAGAATCTGTACGAGGCCTGAGAGCGCTTTAAAGATATACTCAGGAGATGCCCACAACATAATTTTGAAGACTGGGTTTAGATTCAATTATTCTACAATGGGTTGAATGTTCCAAACAGGATTATGGTTGATGCAATTACTGGAGGAACCCTGTTCAAGAAATATTCTGAAGATGCGTATGCTCTGCTGGAGGAGATGGCCATTAGCAATTTCCAATGTCCAAGTGAACGCTCTACTGCGACTAAAGTGGCTGGTATATATAAGGTAGATCCTATTTTTGTACTTACAGCTCAATTGTCATCCTTCACGACTTATCTAACAACGTTGACCAATCAAATGGGGCAACCATCCATTGAAGCTACTGCAACTAATGGAATGATCTTACCAGATGAAGGAGCAAGTTTTGAGCAAGTTCAGTATGTCAACAATCAGAATTTCAACAATTATAGAGGAAATCCTATGCCTAACTATTATCATCCGAATACTAAAACTTGACACCATATACTTACGGTACGATAATCTCGCAACAGCAGCACCGCGGCAGAAGCATATCATTTCTCATTAAAATGAAAACCGAATCAAACAAAAGTAAATCCTTTCCAAAAATAAACCTTCTAAAATACTTTTTCAGAAAAATAAATAAACGAGAGTATCCACACACATGTCAGACATATCACAAAACACATATCAAATCCATCATCCATTGAAAAGGAACTCACAAAACACAAAATGATAATACTATATCGTATGCTTATTAAAAAAAACTCACAAATCGTCATACCAGCATATCTCTATATGAATATATATATATATATATATATATATATATATATATATATATATATATATATATATATATATAGACATGTATATATTTCCTATAGAAATAAACAAACTATACATCAAGTATTTATTGCGTGAAATACTTACCTCGCAACGCGAATACTCTTGATTTTGTCAAATCTGTCCAAACAAATGGTGAAAAATGATTAGAATTGTCGTTACGCATAATTCTTGACTAACTATAACAAACTTCCAGACCTTTCCGAAACACCTAATTCAAGTCCGATTCCAACGATTTTAGTTTCATTACTCTTAAAATATCATAGACTACAAAATCATACCATCAAATTCAATTTCTGATCTAAAACCCAAAAATCCCCTGAAAAGTTCAGAAACATTGCAAACGGATCCAAGATCTTTCAAATCTTTCCTGTTTTCTTCCGAAATCTTTCTAACACTCATAATATATCATAATATACCATTCTAACATATTTTTCAATGCTTAAACTCTTATTCTCCAACATCATCTTATTCCGAGACCTAAACTTAAATCCGAGAACTTTCCAGAACTGTTCTGAAAATTCGAGATATTATAGGAAAAGAGAACAATTTCAAAATTTTCATGATAAACAGTACTTATGTTATTTGTTAGGTGGAAAAATAATAATTTCCCTTAAAAATCTCACAAATAGGTGCCTTTGGCTTATCTTTAAGAGAATACAACTGTTGGTCCTTATTTTTGGCTAGATGCTTAATTTACAACAAACATCATTCACGATATTTATGTTACAAAAATGGACTATGTGTATTACAAATATTACAATTATTTCACGGTAATTGGGAAATCCGAATTAGGCTTAATCTCAGCCCCTGATGAGCAAAGCGGACCCTCACGGCAGACCCACATAGCAGAACCACAAAGCAGACCTTGAAGAGCGGAGGCAGACCCTGGTGAGCGGAGGCAGACCCTGGCAAGCGGAGGAAGACCCTGGTGAGCGGAGGCAGACCCTGGCGAGCGGACCCTTACGAGCGAACCCTGAAATCAGCCACTGACGTGATGATCCTAACACTGATGAAAGCCTCTGACCGAACCACTGAAGGAACCGAACCACTGCTTCACTATTCCAAGGCTTGTTGATGTCAACAATCTCCTTAAAACAAATTCGTCCCCTACCGTAGGTGCAGTAGAACGTGAGACGATTGTTTCCCAGGATGCAACGGAAAATGAACGAGTATGGGCACCACCAAAACCCGTTTCCAACGAACCACAAAGTGTTCGAACTCTTCTAAAAAAACAAAATAAACGAAAACCGAGGGAAATGCTTAAAACAAATTTTCCTTATATGTATTGTGTTCTGTTCTCTGTGTTGTGTATTGACAAAAACCGAAAATCACAGCCCATTTAAAGGAAATTAACATGCCAATTAAATCTCATAAATGGGAGGCCTTTCACATATAGTAACCACCAAGCTAATTAAATTAACTGTTATGGAAATTCAAAAGTCTTGGAAAAATAAAGATACTAGCAAAAATTGGTTGGGCCGGACCCGTACAATTTGGTCCGGCATTCGTGTACGCATGACGCGCGGGTGCACACGAGCCAAGCCTGTTCGGATTTTGATTTACACCCCCTTGCGCGCGCACGTAGAGAGAGCCTATATCCTTATAACTCTTACCCATCTACATATGATCAATCATATATAAGCACAACTTCTCTCTAATAGCTTTCCCATGTGGGACAAGCTTTATTCTCTTTATTTTCCAACACCAATGGGTGAACTTTGAGCAATAATTTCTCATTCACCCAAACACCATTTTAAGCATATGAATATACTATTTCGAACTACTCACGGAGAAGTATATGAATCATTCAATAACAACCACTAACACGAAGTGGACCATGCTTGAATTTGTGCCTCAAAATGCTTACTCATAAGCATTTTCCAACAATCCCCCACATGAATGAAATTGGCGAAAAACGTCAAATAAAAATATTTTATAAAACATTTTATTTTGACCTAGAAGAGTTCAACGGTTCAACACATGCATAGGATAGGTAGGCCTCAGCCTTTGAACCATCCTTTGTGATAATATATCTCATTTACTGGCTGACAGTGGACGCGATGTCATTGAACTGTACTGTCGTTCATGTAAATGGAAAACATATATCACACAGATGTTTTACCTAACACATCTGAGTTCTCATTATTATGTTCATTTTGGCCATGAACATCAATCTGGGTCTGCGAGAGTTTCTAAGAATTGAGCCCCGTACAATTCCCTTTGAAGCGGCCCCACTTCTCTCTTACATAGGTGATTTCTTATTTAAGAGTATCTCATAATACTCTACTCGGATTCCCGACGCATAAGAATCATTAAAAGCCTTTGCTTAACCTATATCCATACGAGCATCACTGTTTTATTTCACCATAGGAATGGACTAGAGGGTAACCCCCACAGTGAACCAATTATGTCTTTTACGAGTAGGTTGTCCCATTGAACCTAGATCTTGGGATCTCCAATCAACAAGGTTGGGTTTTCCTTCGGAATAAACATTTATCTAATGGGCTTCAGTCTCATTCCCCTCGATGATTTCACAACTAACTCTCTGTTTAACCCTTTGGTTAGCGAATCCGCAATGTTATCCTTTGACTTTACATAGTCAATCGAAATAACTCCAGTAGAGAGTAATTGTCTAACGGTATTGTGTCTATGACGAATATTTCTAGACTTACCATTATACATATTGTTATGTTCCATTCCAATTGTAGATTGACTATCGCAATGAATGCAAATTGCTGGCACTGGCTTAGGCCAACTTGGAATATCCTCTAGAAAATTTCGAAGCCATTCTACTTCTTCAGCACACTTATCTAATGCAATGAATTATGATTCCATTGTAGATCTGGCTATCACAGTCTCTTTGGAGGATTTCCATGATACGGTTGCACCTGCTAGTGTAAACACATAGCCACTGGTAGACTTTGAGTCTTTCATATCATATATCCAATTTGCATCACTGTATCCTTCGATTACAGCTGGATATCTATGATAGTGCAACCCATAATTACGAGTAAAATGTAAGTACCTGAGTACTCTTACTATTGCTTTCCAGTGATCAACCTCTGGATTACTCGTATATCTGCTGAGCTTGTTTACTGTACAGGCTATATCAGGCCTTGTACAACTCGATACGTACATCAAACTTCTGATAACTCTAGAGTATTCTACTTGAGATACACCTTATCCCATATTCTTTGATAGGTGTAGACTCACATCTAAATGAGTTCTAGCCACAGCAGAATCATCATTGTTGAATTTACCAAAAATCTTGTCCACATAGTGCGACTAATCAAGAATAAGTCCATCTGGACTTCTCGAGATCTTTATTCCCAGAATGACATCTGCTAGACCCATGTCTTTCATGTCAAACTTGGATTTCAACATATTCTTGGTGGATTTCACCATTTTAACATTACTCCCGACAATCAGTATGTCATCAACGTAGAGACATAAAATGACATAGCCAACTTTTGTCTCTCTGACATAAATGCATTTATCACATTCATTGATCGTGAAACCATTTGACAACATAGTGTCGTCAAATTTTTTATGCCACTGTTTCGGAGCTTGTTTTAATCCATATAAGGATTTAACTAACTTACAGACTTTCTTTTCTTGTCTTGGAGCTATAAAGCCTTCAGGTTGTTCCATGTAGATTTATTCATCTAAATCTCCATTCAGAAAGGCTGTTTTCACATCCATCTGATGTACCTCAAGATTGCGCAAAGTTGCAATCGCTAGTATCATCCTTATGGAATTTATTCTCGTTACAGGAGAATAAGTATCAAAGTAATCAAGACCTTCACGTTGTCTGTAACCTTTAATTACAAGTCTTGCTTTGTACTTGTCAATTGATCCATCTGCCTTCATTTTTTTTTGAAAATCCACTTCGACCCTAAAGGTTTACATCCTGGAGGAAGATTCACTAACTCCCAGGTGTGATTTTGTAAGATGGATTCAATTTCACTATTGATGGCATCTTTCCACAAGGCACCATCAGCTGACCTTACAGCTTCGTTATAGCTTTGAGGATCATTCTCTAGCAAAAATGTCAGAAAATCTGGACCAAATGATTTTTCCGTTCTAGCTCTTTTGCTACGTCTTGGTTCAAGTTCAACAACTTGTTGATCCTCTGGAACATTTATGTGTTCTTGGTCCTGACTATCTTCAATGATAGTCTCATGTGCACATTTGTGCACATTTGAATTCGAATTAGTTTTACAGGGGAAAAACGTATTCGAAAAAGAATGCATTCCTCGACTCCATTATCGTATTCTTGTGAATATCTGGTATATTAGACTCATACACAAGAAATCGATAAGCATTACTGTTATGTGCATATCCTATGAAAATGCAATCAACAGTTTTTGGTCATATCTTCACCTTCTTAGGTGGAGGAATGACTACCTTGGCAAGACACCCCCACACTCGTAGAAATTTATAGGAAGGTATTATTCCTTTCCACATCTCATAAGGAGTTTTCCCTGCTTCTTTCCGTGGTACCTTATTTAAAAGGTAATTAGCTGATAAAACAGCTTCTCCCCACATATTCTAAGGTAAGCCAGAGCTGATTAACATAGCGTTCATAATCTCTTTCAAGGTACGATTCTTTCGTTCCACAATCCCATTGGATTGAGGTGAATAAGGAGCTGTGGTTTGATTTATGATTCCATTTTGTTCACAAAGTGATTCAAAAGGAAAAACATACTCACCACCACGATCGCTTCTTAACTCCTTAATTCTTTTATTCAGTTGGTTCTCAACTTCATTCTTATAGAGAACAAATTTCTCTATAGCTTCGTCCTTGCTTTTCATTAAATACACATAGCAAAATCTTGTGCAATCATCAATAAAAGTAATAAAATATTTATTACTGCCTCTCGATTGTATTGAATTAAAATCACATACATCGGTATGAATTAGATCAAGTGGTTCAGAGTTTCTTTGAATACTATGAAAAGATGATCTAGTTAGTTTTGCCTCAACACAAGTATCACACTTATGTCTGTTATCAATTTTAAAATTGGGAATGTGATTCATGTTAATTAATTTCCACAATGAATTAAAATTAACATGTCCTAATCTATCATGCCATAGATTAGAGTACTCAACAATATAAGCAGAAGAACTAGCTTTATTGATATTTTTGGGTTTAACAACCATTACATTGAGCTTAAATAGCCCATCAGTTAAATACCATTTTCTCACATACATCCCATTTTTAGTCAAAACTACTTTATCAGACTCGAACACCATCCGGAATCCATACTTGTTCAGAAGCGATCCAGACACAAGATTTTTCCGTATTTCTGGTACATACAGAACATTGTTCAAAGTCAACTCTTTCCCAGAGGTCATCTTCAGAATCACCTTTCCTTGACCTTCAATCTCAGATGTTGCTGAATATCCCATGTATATTTTTTCCCCATTACCAGTAGGCTCAAATGAAGAAAACATGCTCTTGTCCGAGCACACATGTCGAGTGGCACCGGTATCAATCCACCACTCTTTTGGGTTAGAACCCACTAGATTCACCTTTGAAACCACAGCATAAAGGTTAATGTCTGAAACATCTTGAGTCATGTGTTCCATCACATTAGCCTATTGGTTCATTTTCTTCTTCGGCAGTCTGCAGTTAGAAGACTTGTGACCCATTTTGTCACAGTTGAAGCATCTTCCTTGAAATTTGGATTTCTTGGAAATTCCTCCTTTAGGGCCCATCTTTGACAATTTTTTCTTGAGGTTCTTGTTCTTATGGCCATGTTCAACAATATTTGCCTTGGCCACATGAGATATCCCTCTCTTGCCAGATACTGTAACATCCCAGATTTTCAGAAATGTTCTAGAAGTTTTTCGGAGCGATGTTTTAGTCTCGGATCGTGATAATAATGAAAAATAAGAGTTTGAGCGAAGTTATATGAGTTGGAATATTATTTTATGAATTTTCGTCGCGTTGGAAAACGCGTCGGATCAAAAGCCGGTTACGCGATTTTCGTAAAACGCGTAAAGTTTACTATTTTGACCACAGAATTAGCAAAAGAACTCCGATCGAGCTGATTGTTGGACCATTGGACTCGTTTTTCCGAGACGAACAACTTTCATGTTGAACACTTTTCGAGAATCGCATCAGAAAGGCTCCAAAATTGCGAATTTCCAGAAGGTTCCAGAACATGGGCTGTTTTGTAATTTTCGCAGGGACTAGAATGATATTTACCAAGAAGTATATAAAGCCTTATAGTTTTGGTAAATTGCAGAAATGGCAACTCTTCCTCATCTCCCTCACTCGCACCCTCACGCCCTTTGGAGAAGATGGAGTCGCCGGCGACAGTTCCGGCCACCTCAGGCCAACGAACCGGTGCCGATCGGACCGTCGGACCATGACGCACACCTGGGGGCCGGCGGTGACGCTATTGACGCCGGAATCGGCGGCAGCGAGGGGAAGAAGAGGCGCATAGTGGGTTAATCGGATCCGGCTCGTTGGTTCGTTTCACGGCCCGAGCCACCTACCAAATCGAAGCACTCGACTAGTACTTCAAGTATGCGGAGTCGGTTTCGCCGAACATCGGCCGGTTGCACGCGAAACGAGAGGAGAAGGTTCAGATGAATAGTGGACCCATGTGAACAGTAACTCCGATCGGAATTCCGATCGCACCAGCGCGTTCGTATGGCCGTCGGGAGTCCGAATATGGCCTCAGAATTTCGGTACTTTCCGTTCAAAACCTCATATTTCAAAGTGTATTGATTTGTATTCGGATGTTTCCGGTAGTTTCGTAGTGTAACGAATTTGTATGAAATGAATTGGACATGTTTTTTTTATGTTAAAACGATAAATGTGGTAGAATCCGGGGTGAATCGAATGAGATATGCTCGATCCGGTAGAATTAGCGAGATTCCGGTAAAACGAGATTTCTCGCGCGTTTGAGCGTAGTTGATCGTAAGCATAGCTATGACGTAATTATGGTATTGCGAGGGTAATTGGGTAATTTTGGACTAGTTCGGAGGGTTCGAGACCCTTCTGTAGCGTTTGCGGAAAATTTTCCGCAAGTTTTGCCGCAAACGCGTAAAAATGAGAATCTGAGGTATCTAGTTATTTCATAATAGCAAGTGAGCACGTATTAGAGTAATAAAGTTTAGATCGTAGTATCAGAGTCGTTTCGGGTGTTCCGGGGAAAGCCCGTAGTTGTTTTAGATAAGTTAGAAGTTCCGCAAATAGCGGTTCTGACAGTTGATGTGATTTGTTTTGGCAGATCGGACCCGGATCGCGGGCACTCGTGTAGCCAGGTAAGTAACTCATGCTTTGATTACTTAAGAAGTTATCGTTGTACGGAAGTAGTATTGTAATAAAGTTATATATAATCATATGCAAGAAACTAAAATATATATATAAAGATGATTGTAGAAGAAAGAAGCTAGTGGATTGGTACACATATATAGATAAGAGCAAGCAATTATGAGTAGAAATATAAGTTAAAGATAAACCGAAGTATTCAGAAGCAAAGTGAAACATGCGTAGGTATGGACCGGTATATGTATATTTAGATGGAGCATGTGAACGATGTCTTATTCATGAATATAATTTAATAAAACCTGGGTATGGGGGGTTTGTAGAAAAACTACATCCTAGGGAATGTGATTAGAGTTATCAATGAGATAAACATAGATGT